>PVKM010008716.1:27990-38567 GCA_004027735.1 Carollia perspicillata
AAACTAAGCAACCAGAACAGGAAGAGAATCATAGGTATGGAAATCATTGGGGAGGGTTATCAGCTGGGAGGTGGAAGGGGGAGTATGGAGGAAAAAGTGCAGGGATTAAAAAGCATAATTGGTACATACAAAATAGACAGGGGTATGTTAAGAGTAGTATAGGAAATGGAGAAGCCAAAGAACATATGCACAACCCATGGACATGAACTAAGGGGGGCGTTGCTAGAGGGAATGGGGGTACCATGCAAAGAGGGGAAAATTGGGACAACTGTAGTAACATAATAAAATATACTTTAACATAAAATAAAAATAAAATTAAAAGAACAAATACAAAGCCTACAACAAGAGGAAGGAACATCTAGTAATTCCACTTCTGGGCGTTTATTTGAAGAAACCCCAAACCCTAAATTGAAAGGACATATGCACCCATATGTTCATCACAGCATTATTTATAGTATCCAAGAAATGGAAGCAACCTACGTGTCTGTTAATAGGTGAATGGTTAAAGAAGGGATGCATATACACAAGGGAATATAACTCAGCCATTAGAAAAAAGAAATCTTGCCGCCACAACATTGATGGACCTACAGAGTATCATGCTGAGTGAAATAAGTCAGAGGAAATGCCATATGGTTTCATTTATATGTGAAGTATAAATGACAAAATAAATGAATAAGCACACCAGAAAGAGACTCACAGATACAGAGGACATTTTGATAGTTGCCAGATGGCAAGGTGGCTGGGAGAATGGGTGAAAAAGGGGAAGGGATTAGTAAGTACAAACTGATAGTTATCGAATAGTCATGGGGTTGTCAGATACAATATAGGGAATACAGTCAATAATACTGTAATAACTAGGTACAGTGTCAGATGGGTGCAAGCTTTATTGGGGAGGTCACTTCATAAGTTCTATAAATGACTTCTTACTGGGTTGTACACCTGGAACTAATACAACATGGTACATCAACTATACTTGAAATCTAAAAAAATACTGAAAAAAAAGAAAAAGGGAGGTTTCACATATCCTTTTCCTCATCTTTTTCTTCTTCCAGGATCTAATTTTTTAGCATGTTATTTAGTTTTATGGGTGGATGGATGGATGGTGAGTTTAGGTTGTCTCCGCCAGTGGGAGTGGAGCTTAGACTTAGGCTGTTAGTGGTATTGCCTTTAAATGAATAGTGTTGTTCATCATGAAACATGAAAGGTGAATGAAAGATTCTGTTCAGCCCATGCTTGGGTGCTTTGTTTAAAGCCTATTTAGGGAGACAGGAACTAGAAAAGGTTTGCTCTATGGGGTAATTTGTTTCCAGAACTCATTGTAAATAGGACATTTGGTTATTTGCAAAGGTGTAAAACTGACTTCCTTTATATAGGGAACACTACTATGCAGACTTTTTTTCCTGTGGATAGGCTATTGACATCATCATATTATTTCCATTATTCAGTGCGTTTATTAAAAGTTCTAATGAGACAATTTTCTGATCTACCTGAACTATTAATGGCAGTCCTGATGATAGCTAATATCTGTTTCTAAGAATCTGACATTTCTGCTTTAGTGGATATATGCATTCCTTTTTCAAAAATTAAATTTTACAAAATTGTGCTCTAAAGTCAACTGGACTTAACAGAAAAATGGGCCTGGTGTAGACTGCTAACATTTGATGCAATGTTGCAACCACAACACTAACAAAAACAATAATAATGCTTCTAAAAATATTAGCACATTCAATCAGCACCTGTCAGTTTTTGCAGTACCAATCCCTAAGGCTCACACTGACTCCTTTGAGATGCAGATATATAAAGGAATTAGAAAGAATCCTCACTGAGGAAAAAAGTTTCCTGGAATTAAATGAATCATGTATATGTCCAGCTTTTTCAGCTGCCTTTCAGTCATTTTTTGCCAGATAGCTTAACATTGGGGAGAGATTGGTGGTTCTTGAAGCCACTGAAATTACTACTACTTGCACTAAAGGAAGGCATTTCTGAGGGATTTTCAGTTTTTTCCCTTAAGATGTTCATACGTTGCTTCAAAACATTGATATGCAGTGAAAAATAGCATACAAACCAATGGGACTTCCATGTTATACTGTCTTCATTCCCCTATATGTTAGTTGCATATCAGCTATTTTTACAGAAACATATGTCATAGTAGAATGAATTGTATTCAGTAGGTTAGGCAGGGGAGGATTTTGTTTAGTAAAGGTCCTGTATTTGGGCTTCTTTTTGGTGTTAAAGAATGAAAAAAATGGAAATGCTGAATGTGTCAGTCAGGCTCTGTATCTGAATGCATGTAAAACAGAACCCCAACTACAAGAGCTTTATCAAATAGGTATTTGTTTTTCACAAGAGTTGAAAGGTGGGCAGCCCAGTCCACCAAGCTGACTTTTGAGCTGTAGCTGTTCAAAAGTCATCAAGTGCCCAGGTTCCTCCTAGCTCCCTGGTTCTCCATCCTTAGGATGCTTCTTTCATTGTGCTGGCAACATGGCTTCTTCACTGTCAAGCATTATATGCAGGAGTTAGGCAGGAAAAGGAGAAGGGCAATGGGCATGTTCCCAGAATCCCCACCAAGCCACTGTTTATAAAATTGACAATTGGCCAGAACTATGTTATGTAGAGCTTATAACCAAAAGAGAGGCTGTGTGGTCAGTATTTTAACTGGGTACTCTGTACCCAGAATAGAATTAGATTTTGTAAGTAAAAGCAATTTGGCAAACCACTTGCAGTATCCACCACACTGGCATAATAAATCCCTCAAGGATGCTAATTATAAATCTAATATTTATTGAACTCTAGAATTTCTTAGGAGGACTTAGTGTAGAAGCTCAAAGGAAACATTAATTCTTCTCTGTGGGGAAATATTGAAGAACTGTTAAAGAACATGACTTCGAAAATTACTCGGATTCATGCTGGCTGGTGTGGCCCAGTGGATTGAGTGCTGGCCTGTGAACGGAAAGGTTGCTGGTTCAATTCCCAGTCAGGGCACATGCAGGCCAGGGTTGCAGGCCAGGGCCCCAGTTAGGGGTGTGCAAGTGGCAACCTATTGATGTATCTATCGCACATCGATATTTCTCTCCCTTCTCTAAATATAAATAAATAAAATCTTTAAAAAATTACTGGAATACATTCTGCAGACTCTCTTAAAAAACATTAACAAGAGACTTAGAATAATGCTACCAGAAGGACTAGGAATGTAATACACTTTAAATTAAGAAACAAAACAACAGGCTTAAACATGTGAGCCTGTTGGGAGCAGAGAGGGGGCTGTCTTGACCACATAGCTTAGAAAGCAGCAGAAAAGCAGGATGTAGCAGCCCTGCAGGGTTCTTGACCATGAGGCTGGGGAAGGAAAGCCTCTTAACCATGTAGGAGCAGTGTGGGGTCTTGGCCACATGGTTTCAAAGAATGCAGGACTCTCATTGGTCCGCCATGAGAAGTGCCACACGGTTTTGGATTCAGAACAGGAGCCTAGCCAAGCTACAGACTTCTGTTTTCTTTTCCGGAGATACAGTATCCCTGACTGGCCTGGTTTGGCAAGGGGAGATAGAACTCTGTGAGTGTTTGTGGGTGTTTTAAAGGGACTTTGGGGTTTAATGGTGACATTCTGCCATTATTCTGAACCTGTATAACTTTTGAATAAATAGTTCCTGTCCTTTTCCCCAGAAAAGCTTGGGGTAAGGCCCAAAGAAATACTTAATTTAACTCAGCTCACCTGTCAAGAACAAACAGTAGTAACTTAACTTCTGTTCTGCCATTCATTGTACCGCCTTTCATCCTTCTAATAACCTCCTTTTATCATACTATTAACAGTTGCCTCGTAGGAACTTTTTATAATCTGAATTCATCCAGGAAGAATTAATAATGCTTGAACTTTGCACAGAGCTCTGAGTTCTAATGAGTAATGCCACTCAGTGTGTTGCAGGCCAGAATCTTAAAAAAAAACTGATGAGGAGATCTGAATACAGGAATTTGGGGGGATGTGCTCTCAGGAACACTATCTAATCAGACTCACTCCCTCTGAGTTCTAGTGCTGGAGAGGCAGCTTGAAAGGTGTCAGTAACATACGGGGAGAGATTAAAGCATCTGGCATCAGGTGAGCAGAGGCCATTGTCCCTTTTCTGAGTCCTCTCCCTGCAGAGCCATGGAGTTGACAGGCTGGTGCCATATCTCTAAGGTTTTTTCTTTCTTTTTTTTTTTTTAAAGATTTTATTTATTTATTTTTAGAGAGAAGGGAAGAGGCAAGATGTGAGAGAGAAACATCAATCATTGATCAGTTGCCTCTTGTATGCGCCCTGACCAGGGACAGAACCTGTAACCAAGGCATGTACCCTCACTGGCAATGAACTGGTGACCTTTCACTTTGCAGGAGGATACCCAACCAACAGAGCCACACAATCATGACTAATTTTTTTTTAAATCTTCACTTTAGGATATGTTCATGTATTTTAGAGAGAGAGGAAAGGAGGGAGAGAGAGAGAAACATCAATGTGAGAAACATTGATCATCTGCTTCCCAATCACTTGCCTCCCATATGCGCCCAACCAGGGATTGAACCCGAACCTAGGTAAATGGCCTGGCTGGGAATCAAACCCACAACATTTTGGTGCACAGGACAATGCTCCAACCAACTGAGCCACCTAGCCAGGGTTATTCATTTTAAATACCTGGGGAATGAGAAAATTAACCATGCCTTAAAATCAGATAAAAGACTAATGGTCTTGAAATTTTAATACTATTTCTCAGATTTCATTTAGAGTAAATCTAGGGAAATAAGACTTTATGAGTAATTTATATTGAAAATTTTAAATCAAGTATATATATATTTCACATAAAAGCTTTTTAGGATTTTTAAATTTTTTATTTCTTGATTTTGAGAGGGTAGGGAGAGAGAGAAAGAGATTGATTTGTTATTCCACTTATTTACGCATTTGTTGGTTGATTACTGTATGTGCCCTGACCAGATATCAAAACTGCAACATTGGCATATTGGGACAATGCTCTAACAAACTGGGCTACCTGACCTCACATGAAAGCAATTTGCCTTCCAAATCTTATTTGAAAGAATCAAATCTCAACTCTGAATAACCCCAGCAATCTTGAGAAAAAAGAACAAAGTTGGAGGAATCATGCTACCTGATACCAAACTATACTACAAGGCCATAGTAATCAAAGTAGCATGGTACTGGTATAAAAACAGACATATAAATCAATGAAACATAATAGAGAGCCCAGAAATAAAGCTACACTTTCATGGTTAATTAATATTTGACAAAGGAGGCAAGAACATGAAATGGGGTAAAGACAGTCTATTCAATAAATGGTGCTGGAAAATTGCACAGATATGTGCAAAAAATGAAACTAGACCACCTACTTATACCATACACAAGAATAAACTCAAAAATTTTGAAGACTTAAATTTTGGACTTGAAACCATACAAAATATAGGAGAAACATATGCAATAAAATCTTGGACATTTTTCATAGCAATATTCTTTTCTGATATGTCTCCCTAAGTAAGGAAAGAATATATTCACCAATAATACATCTGAAAAGGGATTAATTTAAAATTTATAAAGAACTTATACAACTCAACACCAAAAACCAAACAATCCAATTAAAAAGTAGGCAAGGGTCCTGGTTGGTGTGTCTCAGTGGATTGAGTACCAGCCTACAAACCAAAGGGTTGTCGGTCTGATTCCCAGTCAGGGCACATGACTGGGTTTAGGGCCAGGTCCCCAGCTGGGGGCACATGAGAGGCAACCACACACTGATGTTTTTTTACCCTTCTTTCTCCCACCCTTTCTTTAAAAATAAATATTTTTTAAAAAAAGAAAATAATTTTTTAAAAAATGGGCAAAGGACCTGAATAGACACTGCTCTAAAGGGGACATATAGATGGCCAATAGACATATGAAAAGATGCTCAAAGTCACTAATCTTCAGAGAAAAGCAAATTAAAACCAAAATGAGATATTGCTTCACACCTATCAGAATGATTATCATCAGTAAATCAACAAACAAGTGTTGGCGAGGATGTGGAGAAAAGCAAACCCCAGTGCATTGCTGGTGGGAATTCAGACTGGTGCAGCTGCTGTCCAAAGCAGTATGGAGTTACCTCAAAAAATAAAAAATGGAACTGCCTTATGACCCAGCAATTCCACTTCTGAGAATATACCCAAAGAAACCTAAAACACTAATTTCAAAGAATATATGCACCCCTATGTTCATTTCAGCATTACAATAGCCAAGGTGAGAAAGCAGCCCAAGTGTCCATCAGTAGATGAGTGGAAAAAAAGCTGTGATACAGATATACTTGAGTGTTCTGGCCAAGATGGAGGTGTAGGTAGAAACCCTTTGCTTCCTCGCACAACCAAAAGGAGGATAACACCAATCTAAAGTCAATAAACAACCAGAATCTCCATAAATCAAACTGCATGGAACTCTGACAACCAAGGAATCAAAGAAAAAATCAACCAGAACAACCAGACTGGTAAGGCGGACCATGCAGGCCAACTCAGAAAAATCACAGTCAGGCAGCTGAGGGGAGGGGAGGAGCTGTGTGGGAGGGATGGACTTAAGGGGAAAACTGAGACTCAGAGCTGACTGTGGGCTACTGCCACAGTGGGAGATACTTCCAGTCTTACTCCAGAGTCTGTTGGCAAGTGGGCTAGAGATGAGCAGGCGAGCCACATTGCTCCCTTCTAGCCCCTCCCCACAGGCGGCGCAGCAAAGAGGGTCGCCCTGCCTGGGTGAATACCTAAGGCCCTGCCCCTTACAACTTAGCAGGTGCACCAAGACAAAGAGATACGGTTCAAATGAAAGAACACAGCAAAACCTCAGAACTAAGTGATAAGGAGATTGCCAACCTATCTGAGGGAGAATTTAAAGCCCTGGTAATCAAAATGCTCACAGAACTGAGCTTGGTTGAAAGATGAAAGAACAAATGAAAAATACCCAAAATGAAATAAAGCAAAATATTCAGGGAACCAACAGTGACAAGAAGGAAACCAGGATTCAAAGTAATGATTTGGAACAAAAGGAAGAAATAAACATCCAACTGGATCAGAAAGAAGAAACAAGAATCCAAAAAAATGAAGAGAGGCTGAGGATTCTCTGGGACAACCTGAAATGTTCCTATATCTGAATTATTGTGGTGCCAGAAGGAGAAGAGCAACAGCAAGAAATTGAAAACTTATTTGAACAAATAATGAAGGGGAACTTCCTCAATCTGGAGAAGGAAATAGACTTCCAAGAAGTCCAGGAAGCCCAGAGTCCCAAGGAAGTTGGACCCAAAGAGGAACAAACCAAGTCACATCGTCATTAAGTTATCCAAGATTAAAGACGAGAAAATCCTAAAAGCAGTAAGAAAAAAGAAGACAGTTACTTACAAAGGGATTCCCATAAGGCTATCAGCTGATTTCTCAAAGAAACCTTGAAGGCAAGAATGGGCTGGAAAGAAGTATTCAAAGTCATAAAGGCAAGGACCTACATCCAAGATTACTCTATCCAGCAAAGCTTTCATTTAGAATGGAAGGGCACATAAAGTGCTTCCCAGATAAGGTCAAATTAAAGGAGTTTATCATCACCAAGCCCTTATTATATGAAATGTTAAAGGGACTTATCTCAGAAAAAGAAGATAAAAAATATGAACAATAAAATAACAAATTCACAACTATTAACAAATGAACCTAAAAGAAAAGAAAAACAATGAAAAAAACTAAGCAAACAACCAGAACAGGAACAGAATCAGAGAAATGGACATCCCACAGAGGGAGTTCAGTGGGGAAAGAGAAGGGAGAAATAGGGGGGAAAAGGTACAGGGAAGAAGCATAATTAGTAGGCATAAAATAGATGGGGAAAGACAAAAAATGGTACAGGAAACAGAGGACTCAAAGAACTTATATGTACAGCCCATGGACATGAACTAAGCAGGGGGAATGCTGGAGGGTTGGGGGGGTGCAGGGTAGGGGGGGATAAAGGAGGAAAAATGGGAAAACTCTAATAGTATAATCAATAAAAATACTTAAAAAAAGCTGTGGCACATTACACAGATGGGATACTGCTTTGTCATAAACAAGAAGAAAATCTTACCTTTTGTGACAGTGTGTTTGGACCTGGAGAGTATTATGCAAGTGAAATAAGCCAGTCAGAGAAAGACAAGTATCATATGATACTTGAGATTTCACTCATATGTGGAATCTAATGAACAAAATAAGCTAACAAACAAAATAGAAACAGACTCATAGCTACAGAGAACAGACTGACGGCTGTTAGAGGGGAGAGTGGTTCCAGGGCTGTGTGAAAATGGTGTAGGGATTAAGCAAAAAAAGAAGAAAACCTTGTAGATCCAAACAACAGTACAGTGACTACCAGAGGGAAATGGGGTTAGGGGAAGGGAGAAGAGGATTAAGGGGGGATAAATAGTGACAGAGGAGACTTAACGTTGGGTGGTGAATACACAGTACAATATACAGATGATGTTTTACAGAATTGTATACCTGAAACCTATA
Source organism: Carollia perspicillata (assembly GCA_004027735.1). Lineage (NCBI taxonomy): Eukaryota > Metazoa > Chordata > Mammalia > Chiroptera > Phyllostomidae > Carollia > Carollia perspicillata. The sequence continues at coordinate 36,497 of PVKM010008716.1, forward strand.
TAATTTTATTAACCAATATCACCCCAATAAATTCAGTACAGATTTTTTCTTAAAAAAATTAATCTCGCCCTGGCTGGTGTGACTCAGTGGATTAAGTGCCAGCCTGTGAACCAAAGCGTTGCCAGTTCGATTCCCAGTGTAGGACACATGCCTGGGTTGTGGGCCAGGTCCCCAGTAGGGGGCATGCAAGAGGAAACCACACATTGATGTTTCTCTCCATCTCTTTCTCCCACCCTTCCCTCTCTCTAAAAATAAATAAATCTTTTTAAAAAATGAATCTCTAAGATGATTCTCACATTCTTTTGTAAGTTTTACAAAATGACAGAAGTGTGTTCTTTCTCCCAGGAGAGCATTAAACCACCCTCCCAAAAGCACTCAAGCTAATGAGGTAACAAAAGCCCAGAGGACTAAAATTAAGCAAAGCAAGATAGTACTTGAAATTGAACTCTTAGGGACTTTCGGCCAAGATGGAGGTGTAGGTAGACACACTGTGCCTCCTCCCACAACCAAAATTAAGGACAACAAAAAATTCAGAAACAAAAAAACCACCAGAACTGACAGAAAATTGAATTGTACAGAAGTCTGACAACCATTCATCCAGACCAGTAAGAGGGGTGGAGTCAGCAGCTGGTGGAGAGGGGTCACCGCAGGAAAAAGTGATGGCTGGCGACCTGGGTGCGCAGGTGGCAGTTGGCAGACCCCAGGTGCGCAGGTGGCAGCTGGGAAACACTGGGCGTGGAGTGGCAATGAGAAGACCTAGTGAGGCGCACAAGGTGGCTGGCTGATGGCAGTCCCACATTTGAGTGCAGATAAACCAGGTGAAAATGGGCAGTTGCACAGTGTCCTGTGCAACCCAGAGCCCCAGCGCTGGGAAATAAAGCCTTAAAACACCGACTGAAAACATCTGTGGGGGTTGAGGTGGTGGGAGAGACTCCCAGCCTCACAGGAGAGTTAGTTGGAGAGACCCACAGGTTCCTAGAACGTACACAAGCCCACCCACCCGGGAATCAGCACCAGAAGGGCCCAATTTGCTTGTGGGAAGTGGCAGAAGGGACTGAAATCCAAGAGAGAGTGGAGCAAGTGCCATTGTTCCCTCTCTGACCCCGCCCCCACATACAGCATCACAACCCAGCAACAGGGGTTGCCCCACTCTGGCAAACACCTGAGGCTCTGCTTCTCACTACGTAACAGGCGCGACCAGACCCCCCTCACCCAAAAAAAGGCTCAAACAGAAGAACAGATCAAAGCCCCAGAGCCAATACTTTTAAGTGACCAAGAGATAGTCAACCTCTCAGATGCACAGTTCAAAACACTGGTGATCAGGATGCTCACAGAATTGTAGATGAAAAAGTGAAGGCTACGCTAAGTGAAATATAGGAAAATGCACAGAGAACCAATAGCAGTGGGAAGAAAACTGGCACTCAAATCAATAGAGTGGATCAGAAGGAAGAAAGAAACAACCAAACAGAAAAGAATGAAGAAACAAGAATTCAAAACAATGAGGAGAGGCTTAGGAACCTCCAGGACACCTTTAAACGTTCCAACATCCAAATTATAGGGATACCAGAAGGAGAAGAGGAAGAGCAACAAGTGGAAAAGTTATCTAAAAAAATTATAAAGGAGAACTTCCCCAATCTGGCAAAGGAAATAGACTTCCAGGAAGTCCAGGAAGCTCAGAGAGTCCCAAAGAAGGTGGACCCAAGGAGGAACACACCAAGGCAAATCATCATTACATTAGCCAAGATTAAGATGAAGGAGAGAATTCTAGAAGCAGCAAGAAATAAGGGGACGGTTACCTACAAAGGAGTTCCCATCAGACTGTCAGCTGATTTCTCAAAAGAGACCTTACAGGCAAGAAGGGGCTGGAAAGACGTATTCCAAGTCATGAAACACAAGGACCTACATCCAAGACTGCTCTATCCAGCAAAACTTTCATTCAGAATGGATGGGCAGATAAAGTGCTTCTCAGATAAGATCAAGTTCAAGGAGTTCATCATCACCAAGCCCTTACTATATGAAATGTTAAAGGGACTTATCTAAGAAAAAGAAGATAAAAATATGAACAGTAAAA
>PVKM010008717.1:0-38454 GCA_004027735.1 Carollia perspicillata
TAATTTATAAAGGGAGGGAATTTCAGGGGAAAGAGGGAAGGGATTATAGGAACAAGTATAAAGGACACATGGACAAAAACTAAGGGGGGTGGAAATGGGAGGGAGGTGGGGAGCACTGGGGAGATGGACTGGGATGGGAGTAAAAGACAGAAAACTGTACTTGAATAACAATTAAAATAAAATTTTTTTAAAAAGTTGAAAATATAAATATAGCAAAAACTTAAACTTCATGCCATGAAATTACCACTGATTCACACACACTAGGGTGGCTGAAAAAAAATTAATGAAAATTTTAAGTCTACCTGGATACTTTTTATAAAAACCTATGATAAGAGCTCCTACCCTTTGCAACAGCATGGATGGAACTGGAGAGCATTATGCTAAGGGAAATAAGCCGGGTGGTGAAAGACAAATACCATAAGATCTCACCTATAAGTGAAACCTAAGCAACAAAACAAACAAACAAGCAAAATATAACCAAAGACGCTGAAATTGAGAACAGACTGACAGTGACCAGAGGGGAGAGGGAAGGGGATAATGGGGAAAAAGGGGAAGGGTTTGCAGGAACAAGTATAAAGGACACATGGACAAAAACTACGGGGGAGGGTAGAAATGGGAGGGAGGGGGGAGGACTGCGGGGTGGGCTTGGATGGGGTAAAAGGCAGAAAACTGTACTTGAACAACAATTAAGATTAAAAAAATTAAATTTAAATTAAAAAAAACCTGTCATAAAATTTTTGCTGAGGGGGGATTCCTTCAGCTTTTAAGTAATTATTTCTCCATTCTCCATTAATTGCTTTATAAATTCATATTTATACATTACTTTAACTTTGTTCCAACTACTTGACCTTAGTTTGCTTTTCCTCTCCATTTTTTTTATGTTCTGATATTTTATCTTTTAAGGACTAATTAAAATGTCCTTTCAAAGAATCTCCTTCAGTCACTCCAGTCAGTTATAATTTTCCATTTTTCTAAAGAACCTTAGAAATGGTAGTATGGTAGCTGGCTTATTTTGGTTCCTATTACTTTCTATTTTGCATTCCTCCTGTTTTGGTGTAAGGATTTTGAAACAAAATAAAATACATTTTACATCCTTGAATCCTTTATGATATTTTCAGTATGCCTTTAATACAGTAGTATCTCACAGGTGTCCAAAAAATATTGACTGCTCAAATTGGCATTTGTCAGAGTATAATATATCCCCTGAAACTAACTGAAATATCACTGCATACTTAAACACTAACTTAAATACTACCTCTTTCCGAAAGCATACTTTATAATTACTATTATAATTCATCCTATTACATCAACAAATTTTCTTAATTTACTGAACATACTAATATAAAATATGACCTTCCTAAGAATATGGGAGCTTTTACTAAATACCCATTTAAACATATTTCAGGGGAATATCTATTGAATATAGAATATATTTCACCAAAATCGCTAACTGCTAATCTTCAAACATCATCTTTAATAATGAATAGATGCTCGTTGAACGGCCAGATCAAGCACAGCTGTGCCTGGTGCGGACCTGAGGCGCCGCCGCAGGTGCTGCGCCATCGCGGCCACTCCTGCCAGCTCAGACAGTCCCCGAAAAACACACATTTACATGTCTGCTTCAAATTTTGTGTTCATCTTAAGTACAATTCTTAAATTTTAATATTGAGATAATTGACGAAGATAATTTACTAAGTTTATTGAAAGTTACTTTCAGGACTTGAAGACAATTTTACATATGAACATTCCAAATGCCCACAAAGGGTAAAAATAAAAGTTGCCAAAGAAACTGGGAAATTCTGACGTGATCAAGTGCTCTACCTGGAGTTTGGTGTGTATGTTTTTACCAAAAACCTAACTACCTCCCATTTAGCTGTGAATCTGGAATTTAGAAATGTGACTGTTCCTCCGGTGAAAAAGAAAACAAAACATGTAAGGGCCCCTAATCATCACTTGTGGCTGGAGAACAAATACTTAGACACGTAACACTTTTCTGAAATCCATAATTTAGCATGGATTAGAATTTTAATTTTTAGCATATGTATTTTTCTTTAATGTATCAAAACATTTAAGATATTAAACACATACTTTCAAACCTTAAAAGTTTTATCTACATTCGGAACTGGTTTGATCACTACACACTCACACACACACACAAATGTCTTTCAAATCATTTTTTCAGTGAAGAAAGTTAATTTGGGGGAAACAAAACTGCAGACCCAATCTGCCAATTCACTGTTACACAGTTGTAAGGGCCTTTCTATTTACAAAGTAGAGTGCCCCATTTCACTCTCACAACACAGGAAGAGTGCAGGGCAGGTCTTACACTTGTCTTACACTTGGGGATACTGAGGGTTGCAAAAGGAAAGGGGAACTGCCCAACACCATACCAAAGAAACCCCTGGGCAAGAGATAAAAACCAATTCTTTGTTCAGCACTCTTTGTATTGTTTCCCTATGCCTATAAATAAAAGAATCAAGGAACAATCATTGCCAGGAGGATTTCAATCAAAAAAAGTTAAGGCTCATTCATGAAATATTTAATAATGTTTCATATATTTATTGAGTGCTTGTAATGTTCATGATACTGTTTATGATGCTCTGGGAAATACAGAAATCACATTTTCATGCTTATGTATTCGAGTATCTATTTATTTATTTAATAAATATTTATCGAACATGTACTGTCAGACACTGAGAAAAACACAGAAATAAATAAAATACATTATCTAAATTTATGAAGATTACATTAGGATTGTGATGTCTAACATAAAAATAGCTATAATGATATAGTAAGATAGGCATATTTATAAAGTTCTGAAAGATCATATTTGGCATAATTACCCCTGTCTTAGAGTTCAAGAAATGCTTCAGAGGAAGAAATAGCTGTTAGCTGCAACTTTAGCAACTTCACTTAAATTCTTTATTATAAAAATTAAAGTATATTAAAAAGAAAAAGGTCTTAGTAAACCTTAAAAATATATGACCTATATCTTCATAACAAAAAAAAACCAGCTTCTCATAATAAAATGCCTTGTCTAACTATTAGGAAAAGTAAAGAATACATGAGGTATAGTGATGTACAGACAGTGAAAAAAAGGGAGCTGACACATCATGAACATAGAATATAGATGGAAGACATTTAAATACACATATCGACCCCCTCACCTTTCAACAAAAATTTTGCTCTGAGAGACAAACCAAAATGACTGTTTCTTAGTCATTTCCTTGATTATTCTTTGTATATTCCCTGCCTTACCTGGGACCTAGTATGAGTACATTTTATGTAAATAATTCTTTGCAGTGAGACTTTCCCTGGCTATCAGACCATTTCCCACCGTACTCCAGCCCATAGACTAGAGACACAAAGCTTGCAGATATAATATGTTGAGTGTATTTTGCATATTGCTGCTATCATTGAAAGGTTCACAGGGTTTAAATAACTTTTAGCCCTATGTTTTAAAGTAAACGATGAGTTTTATGAATTCTGACCATCCTTGATCTGCTTGGATATGCTGGTGACTCTTGTCTGCTCTGACCTAGCCCTGTAATATTTAGAGCCCGGACGTCCTGAGGGAACAGAACACACATCTTGTTCCACTGTATTTGCTGGGATTGTGAGTGTACAGTCGAATCTATTCTCATTGGAAGGGGGGAGGGAAACGGATATTCTGAGAATGCATGGCTTTTGAACAAGGTTTGTACCTGGAGGGACTCCTTCAATGTCAGTTTAGTACACTTGGGAAGTCAGAATCCCTTGGCTTACCTCTGTGGTCCACCTCTTGCTTCCCCACTGGGTCTTGGTTCAATAAGGAACAAGATCAATGTTTGCTTAAATATAATAGTTTTAAAATCAAGTTATTACGTTTTGTTTCTGTTTTCACCATTGAACTGTAGAAATCCCTTATGTATTTTGAGATAATAATGAAAGACAGTAAGTACTGGGGAAAATATAGAGAAATTGGACCCCTTGTGCACTATTGGTAGGAATGCAAATTAGTGCAGACACTATGAAAAACAGTATAAAGGTTCCTCAGAGAAGTAAAAATAAGATTTTCATAGGATCCAGCAATTCTATTTCTCAGTATTCATGAAAAGAATTGAAATCAGGATCTCAAAGAGATGTTAGCATTCTTACATTCACCGCACTACTATTCGTAATAGCCTAAACAAGATAATAACCCAGATGTTCATCAACTGATGAATGGATTAACAAAATGTGGTATGTCCCTGCAATAGAATATGAGTCATCCTTTAAAAAGAAGAAAATTTCACAATACATGACCATGTGGATGACCCTGGAGGTTATTATGCTAAGTGTAATAAACCAGTCACGGAAAGACAAATATCATGTTTCCAATTACACAAGCTTTCCAAAGTAGTCCAGTTCATAGAATCAAAAAGTTGAACAGTGGTTGCCAGAGTCTGGGGTGGGCAGTGGGAGGTAATGGGGAGTTACTAAACAATGTGTGTAAAATTTCAGTTAAGCAAGATGAACAGGCTTTAGAGATTTGCAGTACAACATTGTACCTATAGTCAGTAGTAATTATTGTACACTTAAAATGTGTTAAGAGGGTAGATCTCATGTTAAATATTTTTTTCATAGTAAACTAAAAGAAAACCATTAAAAACATAGTTCACCCCATATAGGTAGGCATCTCTGTAAAGAGGCACATTTAGCAAGAGGTAAAGGACCATGTTCTTCTAAAGTCACCCTTAAAATAGAAAAATCAGGCCTTACTTAGATTAATACACCAAAAAAGAGTGGTACCATCTTGTTTAGATAGTTTAGATGGTACCACTGGATTATTTCATTAATCTTAACGTAAAATTTGACCTCTTCTAATACTTAGCTGATATATCAAAATAATATGAAATTTCTAAAAATATTCTGGTACTATAGCTCTTCCTTTTCTGCTAACATAATGCATGTAACAAAATATTATTGCCTTGCATGTCAATCAATGAACTAACAGTGTTGGAGAGTATAAGGATGAGTAAGATTGAACCTAAAGACAAATCTAGAGGAAGAGAAAAGATGTTGAACAGACACGCCTCAACTGAAATCCGACTCATGCTAAAATAGCACTGGGGGTAAACTGTTTCATGAATACAAGAAAGAATGTGACACACTGCTTAAAGACATTGTTTCAACCAGGGTCTGAAAGAGCAGGAGATCGCTACATGAAGAACTGAAGGCTCTGCCCACACAGAGAACAACAGGACTGGGAAGCTAACCCGAACAAACACCACTAATGTTTGCTCCCCTTGTCTGTACAAAGGATATATGTAGGAGACCGTTCTGTGTGGTGTGGGCCCAGCTCCCACTAGGAGATGCACAGGACCCATGCCCATGGATAGGTTCTCCTGTGGGGAATCAGGCCTGCAATATGCCTAGGCCGCTTTGAGTCTTGCTTTTTGCTAAAAACTCCCTCACCCAGATTTGTGGCAAACATTTACTGCAAAATAACTTCCTAAAATCCATGCTAAACCTTCCTAGGATCAGTGTAACTGGTCCAACTACTTTTGCCCTTTTCATTTGCAAATATCCCTCTTCTGTGATGTGATTAGCGGCATTGGCTCCTTTGTTTTCTGTAAAAGGTAACCACCTAAAGCAACCTGTGCATAGTAAATGAGGACCATCAGGTAATGTGCTGAGAAACCCAATAAAGGCCGGTCATGGTGGAGGTCACAGCTTTTGCTCCCCTCTAAGGGAAGGGAGAGATAAAAGCCTTGATGCCCCTTTCCTCCACCGGACTGGGTAGTCCTGTAGTAGAAGTTAAAGCTGGCACTCTGTTCCCGACCTCTGATAACTCCCTGCTGGCCCCCAAGGCTACAGACGACCACCTGTTAACTAGTTGACTCTTTGTCTCGGGACTCAGTTAACCTCTTACTATCTCTTTGTCTCGGCCCCCAGGCAATTTTCCCCCTCTGCTTCAGTCTTGGCTTCCACATTCCTGCTTGCACCACGTGACCCTACCTCCTCTTGCCTTGCTACAAGAGTATTTAACCACCCACCTGACCCCTCCTCAGTGCCCAGAATTTGGAGGCTGTCTCCTCTGGGTCCGCATGCATTAATAAAGTGCTCACTCTGTTGACCCCACATCATGTCAGAGTCCATTTTTCCGCAACAGTCCATGTGAATGTCTCATTTTCATCCATAATGACGTGAACACTGCGGGCCAGTGTCCGCATCAGATATATGATGGAGAAAATGGTAAGCAATAAAACCAAGAGAGTAAAATCAGTAGATAAAGAAGGGTACAGTTCATCTTATCAAAAACAAAGTCTGATCCCATCCAATTGGATGGGCATTATTTTTAATAACTGCAAAATGAACTGAAGAATGTAAATGCAAGGAAAAGACAATTGGATAGAAGTTTCCAGCAATAATCAGTGTCCTCCAGATCATTCTAATTATAAAGTCTTATCAGTAAAAAACTAACCTGCACCCCTAATTATATGCATATCTCATAACACATATTGACACATTCATGTAAAGTACATGTGAAGTTCATACAGGAATTTAAAAGGATACAAAAACAAACAGACAGAGAAATTCTAAAATGTTTCCTCTGACTCCCATGGGCCATCCTCAAGTGTGCGTGTACACCTCTTTGGAGATTGCTGGACTACATGGTATTTATGAGAATGAACACGGCAGGGAAGGAAAAAAGAGAAAGGCAATGAAAATAACTTCATAAGCGGACTCCAGGGAAAGCAGTAACTAGACATAAGGGTGGAAAAACAAGGAAACATTGAGAGTTTTATTTAGGTTTACAAGTTTCATGGTGTTTTAGGGAGAGAAAAGAGGAAGGGACAAAAATTCAGTTTTGAACATGTTGATATGTCTTTTATATAAAGGCCTGAAGCTCAGAAAACAGAATTCCAAGATGAAGATTTAAGAGTCACGGGCATTAATTGTTAACTGAGACTCTGGAAAGAATGGACCGTCCGGAAGGGAACGTAAAAAAGCAACAGGGAGGAGGTTATGCTCTGTTTGGGGAAACCAAAGGAAGTGTAGATGCCCTCTCCATAAAAATTTCACTACAAATATTTTCTAATTAATTTTAGGGAATTCCAAATCATCCAAAGAGAATAAAATAGAACACTACAAACTAAAGGATAATAAATATATGTACCCCAACATAATGCATTATAATAATAGAACATGTGTATGATGAAGTATATATTAAGAAATCAGTTTTATCTACAAGGTTATAGGCTTAAAGTTATAATTTCATAAATGTATACCATAAAATACCAAGCAAAAATTAAAGTGAGCATAACAAGTAGGTCCTTTTAAACTCTAATTCCTAGCATAACATAAACTGGGCAGGAGCAAAGAGTTTAAATGGTTTCTTTACTGGATAGAATGACTCAAGCAGTGAAATGTGCCCCTGGCCAGCTTAGGAAAGAAAGGACACATACTTTCTTCTTCTTCTTCTTCTTCTTTTTTTTGGAAGTTATTAGGTACTTTTTCCTCTTTTTAAAATAATTTTCATTTTTTAATTACAGTTGATATATAATATTATGTTAATTTCAGGTGTGCAACTCAGTGATTACACATTTACATAACTTAGAAAGTATAAAGTGACCACCCCAGTAAATCTATTACCCATCTGAGATCACACATAGGTATTACAATACTATTGACTACATTCCCTATGCTGTACTTTACATCCCTGTGGCTACTTTGTAACTACTGATTTGTACTTCTTAATCTCTTCATATTTTTCACCCAATCCCCCCCAAATCTGGTAAATGTATCTATGAATCTGCTTCTGCTCTGCTTGTTCGTTTATTTTGTTTCTTAGATTCCACTTGTAAGTGAAATCATCTTTCTCTGTCTGACATTTCACTGAGCACAATACCCTCTAGGTGTGGACTTCTTTTTATTATTAAATTCCTTCTCCCAGGTGACTTCCCTAAGGTAATACAGAATTAACAGTGAAAAGGGGAAATAAGCATAATGTGCTCTTTCTTAGGAAGATCATGTTCCTGACCTACTATCATTCAAGCATGCACTTTTGCATTATTTCCCATGGGTAGCAAGAGCCGTATGTTGATCCAGCCACAATTTCTGTATTTAGAAGCACTCTGTTTAGAAAAAGTACCAATCCACATCTAAACTTCTCAATTTGAAAGTTCTCTGAGGCAACTTTGCAAAACTCATTCAAGAAAAAAAAAAATAGACCCCTGTTACCTAAGTCCACTGTCTACCTATAGTAACTTAACCTGCAGAAAAAAGAAAATTAAATTCTCACTGAAACCTTGGTCCCTTGTGAAATTGAATCAACACAATGGTTTGCCTTTTGGCTTCATCAAACTTGACTGTAATTAATACTTTGAAGTTGTATTTCAAAATCTCACAGGAAAAAAGTCTGCACTACAAAAACTTTCCCCTTCTGTTTGCTTGGGGCATTGGCTGTGAGTGACTGTGAGTTTCTGCATTATAGAGAATCTTCAGGTCTATTTTTAAAAATAACTCTATCTTCTAACTAGGTTTCTATTCTATAATAAGCAAAAAATATTTATGGACATCAAAGAAAAGAAAGAAGCCATTATCCATCACAGAGGAATTTTTTTTCTCAAATTTTCCTCAATTTTTTCCCCTCCACAGATGGACAAAATCACTTAAGCAGTGTTCTTAACTTCCTGGACTTCATCACCTTACTATCTGTTACCTCCAAAAGCAAACGGTCTGACTGACAAGCCCTGTCATCAAGAGCTGGGTTCTCACTGGGCTCACCATGTGTATAATCAAAGGAATTGCAGGATTACAAATCCAGTCAGCTCCTCACACCTGGTTCTACTCAACGAGAGATTCCTCGGCCTTGGTGCCCTTCGAAAGAGCATTCTTTGTCCTCCACTTGAGTGGGCCCATGTTTTGGATGTTTTTTTGCTGACACTTGGAGGCCTGAGCTAATGGCATTTGATAAAAGATGTCATTAATTTTCATTCTACTAGGTAATTTATTTGGGCTACCTTTTCTTTCCCTACTGACTTCTACCAGTTGGGGGATGAATGTTAGTGGCCCCACTTTGTGGAGCATGGCACACATGAATAATTCAACTGCATTTCACAGAGGAGGTCAGGGTGGGGAGATGGGGCACACAAAGGGAACCTCTGTGGGAGTGACAGCTGGGCTGTGATGGAAGAGCTCGAATATAATGAGAATATCTGGGTATCAGGACAAATGTACTGTGAGAAGAAGGGAAAAGTGGAACACAGTCTACTGGGAGAAAACCATTTGGTTTATTTCTAGAAAAACTTCATTGATTTTTGGCACTGACTCTGAACATCGTTTAGAATGCATCGACTCTTAGGAAAAAAAATACAGCAAAATGCTAAAATCTATTTCAATAATCAGGTGATGTGAACTTCTTAGCCACCTGTCCATCACAGGCACTGATCAATCAGAAGAGATATATAAGGGGGAGGCCCTAAAATGGAATTTATTTATAAAAATTATGTATTCTTACATATTTAAACTTCAGTCACCTTCACAGTGCTCACCATTTGATGCAATACACCTATCAAGACATTTTTCCCACTGCTCAAAACAGTTTTTGAAATTGTCGCTTCTGATGTCTTTTAATGCTTCTGCCATTTTTTGTTTCACTTACATCAGCAAAACATTTCCCTTTGAGAACTTTTTTTATCTGGGGAAACAAAAAAGTCACTTGGGGCATGATTGAGTGAATAGGGAGGGTGGGGCACAAGAGTCACACCATTTTTGGTCAAAAACTGCTGAACACTCAGGGTGGTGTGGGCAGGTATGCTCACAAATCACCCATCATGAAATGGGCAAATGTACTGAAGAGTCTTCAAAAAAACTTAACTGAAGCCAAACACAGCCCCTCACAACAACGCCAGCTGGTACACTGACACAGACGGGTTCCTAGAACATGCACTTAGCTAGTGGGGGCAGCCTATACGACAAGGGGCCCACCCTCCATAAGTTAATTCTGCTTTTTTTGGTGGGTTTCCCCTCTATAATAACAGCTATTACACTAATACAGCATTTCACAATTCAGCATTTATTGAACACCCAGTATTTACCAGTGAGGTCCTCAGTACTGTCCAGTGTCTGAATACAATCAATTCTTACTGCAATTTTCCTGAAAAACACTATTTTATTGTTGCTTTAATAATAACAGGAAAAATGGTAAAGACCCAACCAAATCCAGCCAGTAAGTAAGAGACAGATTTTCAAGTCAAGCTCCTTAATGTGAATTCAATGTCTTGTTTTCCCTCTCACACACGCACAGCACACACAGGCACACAGGCACATAATATGCATATATGCACAAACACACAAACATTTCCAAGTCTTTTTAACTTTAGTATCTGCTGTCTCTTGTACTGGTTATTAAATAGAATCATTTTCTAAAGCGCCTGGTGAACTACTCTGTTTACCAAAGTTCTGATATGAGAATTCAGACATTTTTGCCACACAAAGTCACAGCAATTCCATTGGCCTGGCTACTTAAGTTTCAAACCATTATTCTGCAATTGTGATAATTATGCTGTCTATGAAATGGCCATTTCTAACCCCATGGTTACCTGCTTCAGCTTAGTTTTTTTCAATGTTCGCTCCATTTCTTGATAGTGACTCTGCTGTGTACATCCTAATGTAATCTTACAGAAAATGCCCGAGCTATCCTTATAAAGAATTTGAAGTTTCTAAGCAACGCTTCTTCATTCCCATTAGGGAAAAAGAAAGTTTGTATGATAGTATCTTAAAAGTGTTTTCATGTTATTTCTGTCCCTTGTTTGCATAAAAGGATCCTCATCTAAAGCATTACTGAGACCACAAAGCGCTCGTGCTCCGCAATGCACTTTTGCATTCATTCTCTCACTTACTCCCCCACGACCCTCTAAGAAATGTGTTTGCCTTAGTTCATTTGGGCCGCTATAGAAGAATAATGTAGAATGGGTGCACAAACAACAGAGACTTAATGCTCATCGCCCTGGAAGCTGGCAAGTCCAAGATCAAGACACTGAGAGATTCAGTGTCAGATGAGGGCCCACATTCTGGTTCAGAGACCAATGTCTTTTCACTGCATCCTCACATGACAGAAAGGATGAGACAGGGCTCTCTGGGGTCTCTTTGTAGGGGCACTAATTCCATTCATTACAGCTCCAGGCCAATGGCCCAATCGCATCCAAAGGCCTCACCTCCTAATACCATCACACTGAGAGTTTGGAATTCAACATATAAATTTTGGGAGGGCACAAACATTCAGGCCATAACACTTATTATTCTCACTTTTAGAGGCAAGAAAACAGACTGAAAGAGGTTAAATAAAATTTTTAAAGGGAGCTCTTAAATAGAAGATCCAGGGTTGGAAAAAAAATTTGATTCTAAATTCTACGTTCTTTCCTCACTAAGGCCGTCTCTTGACAAGCTGGTAGTATGAGAATTTTTTTAAATTAAGCACACAAAATGAATAATAGAAGCATCACCCATATAAACCCAACTACCATTTTGCACAAACTTTGTTGAATGGGCAGTTTTCCTATGTCAATATTATGGAGACATATCACTTAAAGAAATCATTGTTGCTTCCAGCGGGACATCAAACTCTGAGACTATGTTTGTATAACTTCAGACATTGTAAACATTGAATATTCATTATTCATGACAAATTTTTTTGTCAAATCAAATATACTCCATGTATAAAGAAAATTTAATGCACTGGTCAACCAAATGCATTCTTTTCTTCTTATGGCTTTGAGAACATTTTAGAAATACAACTTCAAAAAAAACTAGAGAATTCAGGACTACAGATAAAATATACAAGAAAAAATATCACCTATTTTCTTTATAAAAAAATTAGCCTTAGCATTTGGTCATTCCTCATGTGCATGCTGGCATCAAGTACTAGTGCCAAATACACTATTATTATAATCTCTCTCCTCACTGATAGAGCTACTGATATTCACCTCTAAATGAATAAGTAGGAAATTTTTATTCAAGATCATTGCAGTATGTCTGAGAGAGCTATTATTTGAACAACAGAGCTATATTATCAGTCAGATCCTTGGAACAAATTTAGAGGCTACTTAACTTGATTTTCTGACAAGGCCGGAGGCCAGAGCTCTGCAAAACAGCTTTACATAAAGATGTCATGGACTAGACAATCATCATTCTTTTTACCCACTTAGCATCTCAGCATCCACACTATGTGGGGCAATTCCACACTTCATCGGTCTTCCTCACAGGAGAAATAAATAGATTCCCATCCCAGAAGTGGGAACATGTAAGACAGTCACTTCCCAGGCCCCCCCGAAGGTCAGAGGCATCCACATCAGACTAATTCAGGAGCTAGCCTCTCTAGTTGGCAGCAGGAGCAGAGGCTGTAAAGTTGAGAAGTTGGCAGGGTCCACACTGTGGCAGCTGGTACTCAGTGAAGGCAGCACCAGTGTCATCACCAGGCCAGTGCTGAAGTGTGGCTGGGGTGTAGGGCCTACTTTTAAGCACATACTCCAGTCTCCCAACTATGCTGAGCACACTAATATCTCACTAGTCAATCTCTATCCTACTAAAATTAGCTGGAATTTATTTCTGTTCCTTGCTACTGAAAAACCGTTGATACAAAAGTCTGTCTCTATTTTAGAAGAGGAACAATGGGAGGCTTTTTGCTAACAGGCAGTAATGGAGAATTATTGAATCAGAAGAGGAATGTCAAACTGATCATTTATCGAATTTCTATCTCTATTAAGTATTGTTAACTCCAGTAATTATTATTAGGCCACAGTCAGAATCTCAAAGATCTTTTTCCAGGTCAATCCTGCTGACTTTCTCTTCCTTTTATCATGAATTGGATTCAGACCACCTGCTTCTCCCTTCTAGCATTACTCTATTTTTACGATGAATTAAGTGATACAAATATAATTGTTTCACTCTGTCCCAATTCATCTACATGTGGCTTACTAGGAAGTAGGGTTCCTAAGGGTCACAGGTGTGAAGGTGGAGCCAAGAACATTGGTGAAGCTAATGCTCAGCCTTAAATCTTACACAGTGACACGGTGAAGATCAGCTACAAATCACCTTTCTGCAGTTTCAAGGAGAATGTTTCTGAGTTCAGATTATCAGGTTCAAGAAAACTGACATCTAGATAACCTTTTTCTCCTTATTATCTATATTAATTATATCATATTGTCTATATTATCATAATGTAATAACTATAGTCTGGCCTTCCTCCTCCCGTCCCTACCCAGACTTGAATCATGGCCATTAAGTGATTTTTGATGTTTGACATTTATACACAGAAATGTGCTCTTATATTAAAGAGTATATTCATTGAAATTAGTAATCTTAATCTTACCAAAGCCAGACAAAAAAATGATTTTAACTAATAGTTTCATAATTAACAACTTTGAATTCAAACAAATATTAGTAAATGATTAATTTTTTTAAACACTGGGTTATTATCAATACAGGGACAATAGATGAATACATTTTGAATTTAAAAACAGTTGAGTTTTTAGTAATTCTTTTTTGATCTCAAAAGAAATGGTGGGCTTTTAAATTAGTATTCACTGTTTCCAATCATCACTACATAATTTTTTCAGCACTAATTGAGGTCCTACCAGTTGAAGTCAATTCTCAAATAATAAAGTTCCTCCACGTAGATATTAATACATATTAAGTAAAGCTGTTTTAAATGATCTTACATTTTGAGTTTTACCCATAGATCTTAAATTTAAAGTTTTTTCACATGTACCCTGGAGAAGAATTTCTACACTTTTCAAACTTAGTTTTTAAACTGTACTTTTAATAGAGCATTGAAAAGAAGCTGGTGAAATACGAGGTTAGTGTTTAAGATCAAAGACTGTGTCAGATTGTGTGGATTGAAATACTGTCTTCACCATTTATTAGATCTTTGATCTTAGGCATGTAACTTAGTCTTTCTATTCTCTGATTTCCTAAGATGAAAAAATTAGGTAGCAATAGATCCTGCATCATAGGTTGGCATGAGAATTAAAAGAGTTGATATACATAAAACACTCAGAATTGTGCTAGCACAAAGTAAATGTGCAATAGATGTTAGCCATTCTCATCATCATTGTTTTAGATCTATATAGGAGAAAGAATTACAGTGAAATGCAAAGGGTAGGTACCTTGAAGTCAAAACTATGTAGTTCAAATACTGGAATCCTTAGGAAATGTAAAATCTGTATGTTTAAATTTGGATCTGTAAAGTAATATTTATATATAAGAACTCCCTGCTGCCAAAACCACCTGTGTGTGGCAAGAGTTGGCAATGCTAGGGAAAAAATCCATCCCCTGCTTAAAAAGAGACCTGTCCCTATCATAGACTTTTCAAGAACCTTGCTCCAACTTTGCAAACACAACCTTTTGTAAATGTCTACACTGATACCTGTACACATCTGCTTTTTTTAGAGTGATACTAACTCCACTTGTCCACTCATATTTAAACCTCCATATCAAAAGTTGCCATTTATAAGTCATGCTCTTCTTTCAGAAAACAAAAAAGAATAATGCCTTTCTCAAAATAAATATCAAATGTGCATTAGGTAGCTGAAACAAGGTGCGTCTCCAACCTCTGTGCTCAGGCTTAGAACTGTACTCCAACAAAATCCTTCGGACAGTTCTGCATACTCAGCTCTCCTGATTGTGGCTGTAGATGAAATTCTGCGTCATGGGTGGGTCTCCGGACCCAAGACTATGACTGAGTGCAGCAAGGGTAATTGGGAGGTGCAGAAATACAAGGAGGGGGTAAGGTGCTGATGTGGAGTTGGGAGTAGAGGGTGCATTAGTGTTCTTCATAAAAACAGATGGTAGATGTAGACAGAGACATAGATAAAAGGAGATTTAGTATAGGAATTGGTGCACATGACTATAGAGATCAGAAGGCCTGCAACCTGCCATCTGCATTATGGACAATCAGGAAAGCCAGTGGTGGAATTCAGTCCAAGCCTGAAGCACTGAGAATCATGACAGCCAATAGTGTAAATCCCACTCCAAGTCTGAAGGCCCAAGAATCCAAGAATCTGAAAACCAGGGGCACCAATATCATATGAGTAGTGAGTCACAACACCACATAGGAGCCAACTCGAATTTACCCTATCATAAGGCAGGAGAATATAAATATCTCAGCTCACACATAAAGAACAAATTCACCTCTCCTCCACATTTTGTTCTATTCAAGTTCTCAACAGATTGGATGATGCCCACTCACACTGGGAAAGAAAATCAGCTCTACACAACCCACCAGTTCAAATGCTAATCTCTTCTGGAAACGCCCTCATAGACACACACACACAGAGAAATGATGTTCTAACAGATAGTTTGGCATTTCTTAGCCCAGTCAAGTTGGCACAAAGTTAGCTAGCACAGTAGAGACTTAACAAATTATAAGGGAATGGCTCCTCCAGGTGCTCAGTAGAGACTTAACAAATTATAAGGGAATGGCTCCTCCAGGTGCTACGGTGACTTCGGATGTCTCCACATAGGCCACACGGGCAAGGCTCAGCTACAGTCTGACCTGAGTCTTAGTGGACCATCCTTTGATCCACCCTGCCATATGGAAGATAAGCAGTCTTGTCGTATCCACATCCCTATCTTGGAGAAGAAACCCTGCCTTGAGGGAGAAACCCTACATTGTGGAAGGCTACTAGGAAGCAGTTTCTCATCTGCCCCTCTGGCTCTGGTGAGGCATGAACTTCCCACTCTGCTCCCCCTATGGGTACAGCTCCAGACTATAAAACTGCTTGGCTGTAATTTAGAGTTGGCTCCTGAATGACATTGTGACTTGCTGATCCTGTTTTAAATTGTCCTGTAATGTCCTGGGATGTGAGGAGCTGATATATTCGTTTTGCTTTTGGTGTCTGTGTAAGTAATAAGCTCTCTAAATCAGTTTGGGTTTATTTTCTGCTAAGCAGACAACTCTACGGAAATGTAGCAAGCCAACCTAGTAGTTACCACCACACTACTGCTTAGGGATTGCTTGACTGCTTGATGCAAGTAAGAGATACACTGTAGAAGCAGCTGCCACAGTGGGGAACTAAGGCTTTACATCTGGGAAATGGTGTAAAATTCATGCCTCGGAGCTACGTTGGCTCTGGACAAGAGAGAGTTGGAGTATTTATGCCTCCATACCCATGTTATTAAGGATGGCCTTGGAGGGACACCAATGGCCAGGTGCTTCTGGCCAGTGGCCTGAGCCAGCAAAGTGCATTCCAGCAGCCCAAAGATATAGATGTTGGCCATTTCAAACCAAGTTGGCATACACAGAAATGCTAATTGGATGAGAGGGAATACTGGCAGAGCATGGACAGTGTCTGCTGCACTCACCCTCTCAGGTCCATGGTCACGCCAAAAGGACACTGCATTATAGAGTCTAGTAATGTCTATCTAAGAATTTCCACCTTCATCGTCTTCTCAAAGTGGAGACATCCTAAGTAACATAGTCCCACCTATGCCATCACTCTCTGTTTTTTACTCCCTTTTTTCCTATGGGATGAGTTTATAATTTCTGTTATCTGTCCCCTTCACAGACTGCAGGCTTTGTCTAACTTCCTCATCACTGTATTCAGGGCCTAGGAAACGTCTGCCACATCACGGGCACAGGCAATACTTGTTAAATGAATGAAAAAAATTAAAAGAATGAATGAATCAAGTTATCATTGACTTAGATGATCTGCAGCCTTCTGTTAAGAGTGTGTAATTAGAAAAGTCATTTATAATTTTTAGGTGATGATTCCCATTCTAAGTACCTGCAGGGTAAGAACTTTCATCATATTCACTGTATATAGCTTGCACATAGTATCCAATTTATTCATATTTATAAAATATGTTATTCCCTTTCATTTGTATGATTATTAATGTTTTCAGAATGAGTATTATAAAAAAAGATGTGTATCATCTGATTTATTTCTCATATCGGTACTCTAAAATAGCTTGGTATGTATTATAATTGCAACTTTGCATATGATGAAGAACATTATTTTCAAGAAGGTTGAATGACTTTTTCCAGTGATGCAAAAAGTAAGAGGTGAGCCCATGGTTTAGCTCCTAATCATTTATTCAGCAAATATATACTAAATGTATCCTCTAAATCCAGCACTGTCCTAGACTCAGAGACTAAAAATACAAAGAACAGTCTTTGAATATAAGGAATTTACACACCAGTAGAGGAGATATCTGTCTTCAAAACCATTTCCAATAGGATGAACACGTAATGCTGGGATTAAGATCCCAGGTTCTAGTGCCCAACCAGTTGGTTTAATGCTGTCACCACTGCTGTCCAGTTCTGTCCTTCATGCTGATCAAGCTATTGGCCCTCTCTGAGCTTTAGTTTTCTCAGTGATTTGGAAAACAGACAGCATACTATGAACTTTGTTTGTTAAATGTGAAGAATAAATGAAGCACAAATAACCATTTCTGACATAGTAGTTCATGCTAAACATCAGCTGCTACTATAAATACGGAAGGATAGATATTCAAGGTAAAATGGATAAAATACTTAACTATGACCCAAAAAGCAAGAGTGCCATGGACTACCAGAGGAACCCACATTTTAACAACCATATAAGAAGGAAGAGAGAGGAATCAAAGTTTGTAATGAAACCCAATGATTACCTCAAGGAATTATAACTACGTGAACATTTTTATAACACAGGGACAGATAAGGGCACTGGGAACAGAAGACAACACACAAAAAAGGAATGGAATGGGCCAATACAAAGAAGAACCTGTTATTCCAAGATGACAAATATCTATTTGATCCTGCAATTAATAGGAGTAACATGATCATACATGTCGTTCAGAAACAAATTTTGGTGTTGCAACAGTACTGTGGACTTTCCTATGGTTTTGCAACATAAAGATAAGTTGGAGCTGATGCTCAAGGAAAATCAAGAAACCAGTCCAGACCAGAAGGGAGGGTGGGAGGAGCTGAACTACCACCACCGTGGGTATGCAGAGGGGTGTCGGAGGCACGTGCTAGGATAGAACAGATCTTGTGATGAGATGCACAGGTGAGATTAGGGAGAGAGACACATAAAAGATAAGTTTGGGCGCTGATCAACAATCTAATAATGCAATATTTAGAAGTAGCACCCAAGCATATTTAAGAAAAGGAAGAGGTTTTGAGAGAATGCAGGAGAAGGTGGGAATGGGGTAAAATTATAGCTTCAGTTTTAGATACAATCTGGTTCTCTTTCTACTATACTCTGTGGCTTGCAAAAGGTATAAATTCTTTAGGATTTCATTTTAGTTGAGAGCAGTCAATGCAAACATAGATACAAAATGAAAAAGAGTTTGTACACAATAAAGGCTGAATTCAAAATGAAGAGCAGGATAATTCCATGGCCAGGGTCTAAAGAATCCTTCAAAGTCATGAATCCAATGCTGCTGTCCAAATCTAACACCCACCCCCTGGCACACACATTCACAAGTTATATGGAAATAAGTACAATGTGTTTTGCTTTTAACAGACAAAATTTACCGTGCTTTGCAGTTCCGAATTATTCAATGACTATTTCATTTGTTGTGACTTGATGGTCATCTCACATTTCATTCCTTCATCAGAAGGCTCCAAATAGAATTTTATCGGGCCTTTCTTGCAGAGGAATTTAAAACTAGAATTTTTATTTTGTGCTTGTCATAGTTAATGATAATAATCACTTGTGGCCCATCAAAGTAATTTCATATCCAAGCGAGAGAGAGTTCTTCTCTTAAAATTCTGATAAATTTGTTGTAATACAATTGCATTGACTAAGCGGTTAACAAGCAGTGGCTGAGATTGCAACCATGGCATAAACAACAAAGCAATTTAAAGTGACAAAACTGTCAGGTGAGCGAATCTCATTTGACAGTCTTACCCAGTTTTAATCTCACTATTTGTGTTCTGGGAATAATGTAAATGAAGCATGAGAATAGGTTTGTTGAAGGGGTTTTTTTTTTTTTTTTGCATACTTGTTTGTGTGATAGCTAGTCATTATGCTGAAGAATTTTAAAAGGTTACAATGAAATGATGTTTACCTTGGATTATACTTGTGAAAGTGTGATGTATAACACGCAAGCTAAGGTTCAGGTACAGAACACAAGCTCCCCTCTTTCAAAACAAGCTCTTAGGCTGTGAAATGAATGTCATAATCTAGACGTGATTTATTTAATACTATGAGTCTATTTTTGCAAAAGAAAAAAACAGGCAGCGGATTTGACATTCATTTACTGTAGGCAGAGAAAACAACCTCACCCCATTGTATGGGCTTCACACTGACGTGTGTCACAAAACTCACGGGAAAAAATGCTGCTTCTTGGCTTGCATTTAATGTACCCACTGGAGACCTGATCCTAACCTCACAGTAGATGTAAGTTTTTAAATCCACTAAGTATACATTCCCAGCTGCACACACACTTTGTCCTCAAGCAACTGTGTTTCCAAACACAAATCTGGCCAACCTGAAAATAGCTTTTACCTCTACTGCCACTCCACTAAAAGAAATTAACATTTGTCAGTATGATGACAAAATATAAACATTTCTGCAGACAAGTCATTGGAAGTGTGCTGGTTTTCTTTTCTGGTCCTAAATACATAAATGAATGTCCCCACTGAGCCATTCCCCAAGGGGCAGGAGCACACCTACTACAAACATTGATCACATTGGTATAAATCACCTCCAAAGAACAGGAACAAATGATTGGCCCATGTCTCAGTCACAGTTTTGTGTTACCAAATACCTTCTCCAGAGTTCTTGATTTTAAGAAGTAATCAAATGTATTTATTATTCACTGGGGCAGAAACTGGAAGGTAGTGTAAAAAGAGAGGAATGAGGACAAAGACGGGAGCCACCTTTCTCACAGTTGGTAGTTCATCGTTTAGGAATCGTGGTCCTAGGAGCTGCACTCTAATCTCTGTAACATGTAAGTAACTCCTGTTCTGGCTGGTGTGGCTCAGTGGATTGAGTGCCAGTGGGCAAACCAAAGGGTTGCAGGTTTGATTCCCAGTCAGGGCACATGCCTTTGTTGTGGGCCAGGTCCTCAGTCAGGGGCATGCAAGAGGCAACCACACACTGCTGTTTCTCCCCCCTCTCTTTCTCCCTCCCTTCCCCTCTCTCTAAAAAGAAATAAATACAATCTTTTGAAAAAAGGGAAGCCTTGTTTCTGTGGCTTTATCTCTACTACTTGATAAATATCTGACTCCTCAGGTAAAGTATTAAAAAGATGATAGTCTTTTCCTTAAAGAAATTTGAAGAAAACAATCCCACTCACAGTTGCTACAAAGAGAATAAAATGCCTAGGAATAAACTTAACCAAGGATGTAAAAGACCTATATTCAGAAAATTATAAGACACTGAAGAAATAAATAAAAGATACATATAAGTAGAAGCACATACCATGTTCATGGATGGGAAGAAACAACATTATGAAAATGTTCATACTACCAAAAGCAATCTATAGATTCAATGTAATTCCTATCAAGATTCCAATGACAAATTTCAGAGGACTAAAATAAATATTTCAAATATTTATGTGGAACCACAAAAGGCCCCCACACAGCACAGTGATCCTGTGAAAGAAGAACAAAGTTGGTAGAATCACACTACCTAATGTGATTTAAAGGCACAAGGGCTTTCCAAGTGCTCATATTTTATAGGGTAGGAGAAAACACCAAGGGCATGATCTCATTTTCATTAGCAATAAAGATTAAGCAGTGCTTCTTGGAATATTTGTTTTCTAAAGGAGTTCTTCAGGAAGAGAAAAACTTGAAAGTGAAGGAGTAGATTGCACATGGTGGAAAAATATAGGTGGTTTAGTAGGTGAGAAATCCAAAGGTTCACCAGATGTGAGGACAGTTTGTGCTGGTATGTGTATGCGTAGAATTTGAACCCAAATGCATGGTCTTTTTAGTTGGAAATAGTATCTAACAAAAGTGTTCTCTCTCATACCTGATTTCTAAGCCCTCTTTTGAGTTATTAATGTGTTAGACAATGAAGAATTAATATGAATGTGGAGAGCGGGAAACATTTTATTCATTCAATTTCTTATTCATTTATGAAAATGAATGAGAAATTTTGCTTTGGGGGGAGCAAAATTTTAATAAAATTTGAGTGTTTGTTATGTTTGATGTTCTAGCTCAGTGATTCTGGTGCATGGGGACAATTTCCTCACCCCCCCCCCAGTGGACATTTGACAATGTCTGGACATTTTTGGTTATTACAACTGAGAGGCTGCTACTGGCATCGAGTGATTAGAGACCAGGCTGATATTCTGCTATGTACATCCTACAATTTGCAGGCAGCTCCCACAACAAAGAATTATCCATACCCAAATATCAACAGTGCTTCTGTTAGAAGCCATGCTCTGTAATGTGATAGTAAGAAAGATGAGTAATTTTTTCTATATGTGTTATCTCCTACTATTTCTATAACAGAATGCTTTTAAAAATTGTCTAGCTGCCATCTTGTTCCCTATGGAATTCCAAAATGGTAGGTATATTAACATTTGACTTAACAGAAAGTCAAAGAAACAGACAGTTATTGACCACCTGTTTTGGCCAAATGCTACACACACAGTGACACATATTATGAGGCATATTGATACTTCTTGTAGTGCAGTATATACACTTCTTTCTAACTGGATCAGCACCTTTTCAGGACATTATGGTAGAGTCCTTATGAAGTTACAATCCCAGCATCCTACACTGTCAATAGCTTTTACGTTTTCTCCTAACCCTTTAGATTATGGCATGACCCTATCATTTGTTCCAGCTAGCTACCTTCCACGCAATCATTGGCCATATCCCTGCAAACTGTAAAGACGTTTGTCATGTCCTTCTTAATGTCAAAGGACTCCACCAACCTTCATTGCCTGCCCACCTTTACTCTCTGTCTTCATGATCATTGCCTGAAAGGAAACCTGAAGTCCCTACAACTTGCCTTTTGACATTCAGCTCAATATATATCTTTTGTTTCCTTGTGGGAGATCTAGGGAACCTTCTGTCAGCCATCATGGGTCAAAATTCTTAACCAAAAGATGAAATAAGGGACAGGAAGAGAAGTCACAGACCGATGCATTTAACTTGAGATGCAGTAAAATTCTCATCAGCTGATGGCTCTCAGAACATGTGAATAGATGATGGATGATGTGGCATTTCTAAATAGATTGATGAGAGATGATAGATAGATGGTAGGTAGATAGATAGATGGATGGAGTACTTTATTGGATTGTTTTCATATTTATGGAAGACATGAACTTGTTAGGGGTAATGAAGACATTATATGACACAGGGAGGCCACAAAAGAATATTGAAAGACTGAAAAGAATGAAGTAAATCGTGTGACAAAAACATCACAGGAATTATATTTGGTTGCAACAAGATTAGGAATAATATAACTTAGTGGTTCAGAACACAAAGTCTGGAGCAAGGCAGTCAGGGTTCAGATTCTGGTACTATCACTTGGAAATAAATGTGTGACTTTTGACAAGTCATTTACTCTCCCTGTGACTTGCTTTCTTTATTGATCAAATGGGGTTAATAGTTTCAATTTCATAAGGTTGTTTGAGAATTAAATGAGTTAATGTATTTAAAGCATTTAGAAAAGTACCTGATACAAAGTTTGTGCTATAAAAGTGTAGTGATGGAGGGGGCATGATTTCACTGAAGCAAATGTGCAGGAAACATAATTAGGGGAGAAGAAGTTAAATAAACTTTGTGTTTTTAATGAGATTAATATTCAAAATTAAAGAAATAAAAAGCACATAAGTTGCATGTAGGTTACATCATAGAAGAATAGTAACTAGATCAAGAGGTAACAGTCCTCCTTTGCTCTCTGTCATTCAAACCACATCTGAAGGGTTAGTTAAAGACAAAGTAAACGGCCTATGAAGGAGCAAAAGCAACAGAGTGAAGAGATTCAAGCCATAATCAGTAAGGAACGATTGATTCAAAGGCAATAGGGTAGTTTGGTCAAGAAGTAAGAACCTCGCAGGAGACCTGGCAGGTGGGATGGCTGCCATCAAACATCTGAGAGTTGTCATGTGAAGAGGAATTAAATTAGACCCATAATAGTCCAGTGGGTAAACTAGGTGGAGAAATGAAAGGAAGACTAAATTCAGCTCATTATCTTTTAACAAGTTTTCTTAAAGAAAATTTCTGAAATGAAAAGGCCTGCCTCAAAATGTATGCCATTCCATTTCAGGAAGGGTTCAAGAGCAGAGGGGGTGAAGCAGACAGCTATCTTATTTGTTCTTGCAGGTGGGGTCAAAGAGGTAGCCAGAGAGCTGGGCACAGTAAGGGAGGTAGGACCAGCAGTGGCAAAGCTGATGAGGTGGAGGTCCTCTTGGGTAAGAAGCACCTCTGACTCATAGCCATTAGCAAAGCAGCAAAGCTGCAACAAATAGTCCAAACAGCATCAATGTCCAAAGAAACAGTGAAGCAGACAGTGAAATAATGCAGACATTAGGTGGTCAAATTCAAAGAATAGAACCCAGAAAGGAAGATGAACAACTGAAGATTCATTTCAGATGCTTTTTGCTCAGAAAGGCCACTTTCTGACCGTGGCATCTGTTGGCCTCTCATAAACATTCTGTCTAGCATCACCACACTTTGTTTTTGTTTGTTTTCATTATCATTGCCTGAAAAATTGTGTTTATTTATGTGGTTCACTTGTTTATTTGTTGTTTTGCCTCCTAAAATATAAGTTCTGTAAGAGTAAAGACTTTGTCTGTTTTGTTTTCTATTGTATACCCACACCTAAAAGTGTACTCAGTATATAGTATGCATCCAGTAAGTATTTGTGCAAAAAAAATAAATGAGCACCCAGATTTATAAACAAATAAAGACCTAAGGCAGCCAGAGACAGTGGAATTCACTGAGAGGGCAAGCACTTGCTCTTTCCAGAAATAACTTCAGAGCTAATGAGTGACCACCTGGTTTATATATTCCAGCCTAGTGATTTGGGGATAAGTCATGTGTTCTAGACAATTAAGGATACTTGAGGAAATTGAGCGTAAAAAATGTCTACGGAAATGTCAAATACTGAAAAGGGGGGAAATATGTGGACTACACCAGCGGTTTCCGAAGGATTGTCCCGGACCAGCAGCTCCAGAATCACCTGGGAACTTATTAGACTGCAAACTTTTATCCTCCTAATTCAGACCTACTGGACCAAAAATTCTAGGCATGGAGCCTAGCAATCTATGGTTTAACATAACTTCTGTAAGTGATTAACATGCATGCTACAGTTGGAAAAACACTGGGCTACATAATCCCCTGAGGCCCTTCCAACACTACATGATTCTGTAAGAAACAGAGAACCCAGGAATAAGCCCCAAGCTGTAGAAGAGAATTCTTAGAGCATCCCCAAGTACTGTACTTCACTGACCCTGCACTGACCTTGAAGGCATCAATAACAATAGCAACTAGAATGATTCATTGGGATGTTGTTTCTTTGATTGTTTTCAGTAGAAAAATCTTCCTTTTAGGAAAATGCTACATTTAACAATATAACACATTTCTTTCTTGCAGGAATTTTCAGAGCTCTGGTATGAATAGAAATTGAGGCTCTCCAAGATTTGTGGGTGTAATATATTGAGCTCTTCACATGTATGTGATCAAGACTCCCCATTCCCACAGTGTATCTTTCAGGAAATTGTTTCGCTGAATACTTTCCAGGAAACACAACTCAAGGATGATAAATTTTATGAGAGCCAAGTGCCCCCAGAACAGAAGAGATGGAATCTAAGGGTCAAGTTTTGTCAATGACTAGCTCTGTCTGTATAGTCAAATATCCCTTTCTATCAGTTGTTGCTTTAATGTAAGATGGGACTGACACTTATGTTCTAAAGAAGTGTATGCTCTACCAATGCGGCCAGAAGAACAGTTGTGCCAGTAAGTCTCAGACTGCACTCTAGATCATGAGCAGCTTGCACATTCATATAGATGAAGAATGGACAAGAGTGTTGTTCTTCTTTTACCTTGTTTAAAGCAGCCAAACGCGAACCTGGCTGTGATTCATTAAGCAGTATTACCTGTGTCAGGCACTAGAAAATTGCCTTTCAGCTAAGGACAGGAAAACATACGTGAGTCACAGTGATGGTAAACAACTTTTCAATTAATTTTTTAAGCATTTGCAATTTTCATTTTAAAGCAGAAGGAACAATATGCAAAGCTAAACAAAAAAATTAATCTGTATATATAACACTCATTAAAATACAGGAAGAATTCAAGGCTGTCTCCCAAAAAATACCGTTCAAACTGTGTTACAGCAGGCTTCATGAGCTTCATGGGCTCTGTAATGTACACCAAGGGAACTTAATGAGCACTAATTAATCAAAGTAATATTTGTTCCATTTCCAATTAACTCCTGCAATGAATGTTTATAAGAGAGACTATGGATGCCTAAAGACAAGTCTATTATTTATTTAGGTATTATTTATTTATGCTTCCAACTACAGCCAAAAATAATTGATTCAAATCACAATGCAAGTTAATCAATACAACAAAACTGTTTTCAAAAGCACAGAAAAAAACTGACTCAGGCAATAAGTGGGAAGGGAGAGAAGAAGAAAAGTAATTTTAGAATAAAACTCATGGTAAAGAAACCCAAGCAAAAAACTTACCTTTGAACTTCCCTGGCCAATATATATATATATATGGAAGTACTATATATATATATGGAAATGCTACACATATAATTTGCATATATATAAAATAATTTGCAAATCTTTCATTAACTACTGAAAGGTAATATAATGGTGAACAATGTTTATCTTATTCCTAAATTTTGAAAAATATATATGAGGAAATAGATCCTCTTAAAATAAATGTTAAATACTATCCTTAATTGCTTTTATTTAAACTGTGGAGATCTTCTACAAAAAAAGATTACATGATTTCCTTTTATCATATGACTCCAATAAAATCCAAGGGCAGACTTTTATCATGTTCATCTAATCTGACACAGGTTGCACGCTCAGACTCAGGGGGATTGTATGAATGACATAGCTCTTAGAATACCCACCTGAATGTCAAGTGTCTCAAGTGAACTTTTGACAGGACTCTTAACCAGATCAATTAAATATGGGGATGCTGTCAAGCATTTAAAGTCCATACATTCTGTGCTGTTGACTGAGCTCTGCAGTGTGGATGCTTGTCCACTGACAGGATGCACACGGGGTTAAATCTACTATGCAGAAGAAATGGTTCAAATATCTAAAAAGTCAGGCATAAGTTAAAGGTGTCAAACAGCCCTTACAAGAAGGCAGACCATATTGGCTCACCAGGACCACATGCCTGGCTTGGAGAGCTTCTACGACCAGCTAGGGCAGGGGTCAATTTTTTTAGTGTCATTTAAACAAAAGTGGCCATCTAAATTTATTTTAAACTGGATTGAATAAAAGCTTACACACTTGAACATGAAGAAACTCCTTTTCATTGTTTGTTTCCCTAGCCCTGGTAATGCACTCGATATAATAAGTGCCCAATAAATATTTTTGAATGGATAGCTATTATTCAGGTGTTTTGGAAACAGACTGTTAAAGACTTATTCATTTGTTCAATTAATGTTTATTATAGGACTTTAATGCTCCAGCTGTTGTGCATATTCTGAGGATACAATGATGAGCTAAGCAGGCTTAGTCTCTGTCTTTATAAAAACCAACAATAAATAATTATACAAATTAAGACCTTAATTCCAATTGTGATAATTTCTCAAGAGAAAAATGGAGGGCACTAGAGGAGCAAATGGAGTAAAAGAAATATTGTAACCACTTGCCTTCAGGGGTTTTAGGATTTTGTGGATAATACTCTCAGGAATGGTGGCAGCCAGGTCACCTGAGTACCGCAATTAATTCTTGAGTATTCACTGTGTTATGGCCCTCGGTTAGTCACTGTGGGGTACACAAATGACTAAGATACAGCCTCAGTACTCATAATAACCCAAAATCCAGTAATAAGCATGTGCTCTAGACATAATCTAAAGAAAAAAATTTAGCTGCATAAAAGATATATCACAAATCTATTCATAAAATTCAGAGGATTTTTTAAATGACCTGACTGCTTTATAAATGAAGAGACATTGGTAATGGGCATTAAAGGATGCATACATGAAACAACCTACATGCCCATTGACTGATGAATGGGTAAAGAAACTGTGGTATGTACATATACAATAGAATACTATTCAACCATAAAAAAGAAGGAAATCCTGCCATCTCTGACAACATGGACGGACCTAGAGGACATTATGCTAAGTCAATAAGCCAAACACAGAAAGAGAGCTGCTGTGTGAGCTCACTTACACTTATATGAAAATCTAATAGTTAAACTCATAGAATCAAAGAGTAGAATGGTGACTGTCAAGGCCTACGGCAAGGGCAAATAAGGAGGTAATGATCAAATGGTACAGAGTTTCCGCTGTGCAAAATAAGTAAGTCCTGGAAACCTATAGACCACAGTACCTATAGTTAACAATAATGTATTGTATACTTAAAATTTGGTAAGAGGTTAGATCTTAGGTTTAGTATTCTTAGCACACACACACAAATAATAATGATGATATTGATAATAAAAGAGCTAGGAGGAAACTCGAGGAAGCGATAGATAAGTCTACAGTCTTGGTGGTGAAACTTCATGGATATGTACTTATCCTCAAACTCACCAAGTTGCATACTTTGAATATGTACTGTTTTTTACATGTCAACCATACTTCAATAAAGCAGTTTATAAAAAATGAAAAGCACCTATGTAGAGTGCTAATGGAGAAAATAGAGGAGAAGGGTATTTTAGTTGACAGAAAAGCAAAAGCAAATGTGGATGGCATGAGGAAACAGAGGCGACAGGCAGCTATTGTTCAGCACAGAGAAAGGACAGCGTAAGTTAATAGGGGGTAAGCCGGACAGGTGGGTTACAACCAGTTCATGAGACTCTCAGATGCCAGGCTACAAAGTCAGCTCTGCATTCAGGATGTGAAGGAAAGCCACTGGAGACTTCTGATTACAGGAATGACATGATAAAAAGAGATCTTCAAGAACTTTAAACTCTGTGGGGTGATTTTGAGAGATATGAGACCAAAGGTAATCAGACCAGCTGGTAGTTCAGACAAGAGGCAGTAAGGGCCTGAACTGTGGCAGTGGGAGTGGAAATGAGAAACTGGTAAAGAATGCTGAGCTCTGAACCCATTAGAAATCACCCACAGTAACTGATTTGATCACAGCAGAAATGACACCTCCATTAACTTTATTGAATCATGTCTCCAGGAGCATAAGAACTGATTGGTCCTCAGAGACATTCCTGAAGCAAATGCAAACTTGTTCTGCCACCATCTGCATGTACGAATCAACTACTCAGGGCCACCCACGCAGTCTTTGACTTAAATTTAAAATCACACACTACAACAATATTGCAGCATTTATCTCATTGTGCTCTTTTGCATATCCTAGAAGTTATTAAAATACATTTAATTTGTCCCGGTTCTCTCTCTGCTTTATTCCAAAGGGGCTTCAATTTCTTCCTAACAAACATTTCTGTCTCCTTAGCTAAGATTATTCATTACCCCCTAAATCTTAGATGCACTACAAGTTACAGTGTCATATCTTGGAATACAAGAGAATGGAAGAAAATTCCATATTCAAACAATAACTAGCAGAGTGTCCAACAAACATAGGACAGCTCTCGCATCAGAAGTGCCTCTATTTGATAAAGAAGGAACCTGCCAATGGCATGCTTTGTTACTAGAAACTTTACTACTGATGGTAAAATGCAAACCAGGAGGCAAACTCTGTTTAGAAATGTGGGCCTGAAAGTCAGACTTTCTGTTTTTATGTGCCTTGGCTCATTCACTTATTAGCTGTGAGATGTGGGAAGATACGCAGCTTCTCTGGCCTTCAACCTCCTAATCTAAAAATGGGAATAGAAATTATACTGACTTATGTATTTTTTAGTATTACATGAAATGATCCACATAAAGCACTTTAGCACAGTATCAAGCCTATTGCACTCAAAAAAGTGAGATGATTACTATTTTTATTACTTTTTATATTATCAACCAACAGCACACTGGGGGTCTTCTATCTTCTCTTCCCTTGTGGAACATGATTTTGGTATGACCTCAGTCTAACTTGGGATAGTCATGTCTTTTCGAGATCATTTGAAACCCAGTGATTCAAAGGCCATGTGCCTCAACATATAAATTCCAAAAGTACGGCTCTTCTCTTGCTGCCCAACACAAGTCCCCGTTGCCGAGAACACTCATCTTTCTGAGTCACTTAGAATTTTCTCAGAGCTAAAATGGTCAGAATTTCCAACTCATCCTCTATGTTCAGTGAAGTGCATACAAAGAAACTATGTTCAAAGATAATGTTAAACAATTGCCTCACAAGCTAACAGAAAACTTAGGCCATAGGTTTTGTTTTCATTTTAAATTTGGAAACATCTCACATTCTATCTACTTTTCATGAGATTGCTTCACCCTAAGAAATACATTTTTTTCACAACCTGGAAAAACTTGACACTCTTTATATATTCGATGACTATGTCCTTGAATGTGTAAACAGAAACTCAAACATCCTCTATATTAGTTTTCACCAAAACATATTCTATAGAATTGTCCCCTGAGGCATCTTTTCTTAAAACTAGTCAAACAAATGTAGAAAATACTCTATTCCCTAACAACTCCCCACCTCACCCTTTAAGATTCACAATGAATACCAGCATTTTAAAGGCTCTTAGAAATCTCATCAAAAAGAAACATTAAACTATGTCTCACTCAGAGAGTTTTTTTAATAACAAAACTTTTTAATACTATAAATTACAAATACCATATTAAGGAAATAATGTTCTAGAAATCTGACTTATTTAAATTTTAATCGAAGCATTGAGGACCCTTGAAGTATTTTTTTAGATTCAGTAAACTACTAAAAAATAGTTTGAGGGTTTGAAGGCAGGCATTTAAATCTTAAATATTGTTCACCATTGATTTTTTTAGGGGATTGCTATTGCTAAAATCATTGAAGCAAATTATCACAGGTGATTAAAATTTAAAGTTAATGGGGTGACTATGTCATAGTATTAACATGCAAACTGTTGGGGGGAACTCTTTAATGGCTGTCTTGAAATACTAGTAGGGCTATTAGTAGGAAACATTCAATTTATCATTTTTATATTTTGCCCTAATCATTAGAGAAGACATTAAATTTTTTAAAGAGTTTATTCATGTATTGTAGAGAGAGAGGAAGGGAGGAAGGAAGAGAAAGAGAGAAACATCTATGCACCTGTGACCCATTGTTTTACCGGACAATGCCCAGTCAACTCAGGCACTTGGGTCAGGGCTGGAGAAAATATTTTATATACATCGGCTGTCTGAGCATTCAACATTTGAAAGGCTCCATAAAGGGCTTAATACTATTTGGCCATAAAAAAGGAAATCTTACCTTTCATGACAGCATGGATGGACCTGGAGAGTATTAGGCTAAGTGAAATAAGCCAGTCAGAGAAACAAGTACCATATGATTTCACTTATGTGTGGAATCTAATGAACAAAATAAACCAACAAACAAACAAACAAACAAACATAAATAAATAAATAAATAAAATAAAATCTTAGGAAAAAAAAGAGTGGGTCTAAACACAAAAAAAATAGTTTAATGAACTTCCCCAACAAAAACACAAAAAATATTGTGTATTAAGATGAGGGTCTGTATTTTATATAACCCTTATTACTTAACAGGCTCATATTCACTTTCGCTTTAAAACAATCTGGATTCAGCTTAATATTCAACAATGCTATTATTAATAATTTTTATGTATTTCTGAATCAGGATTGTCAGTTGTTTTTTGCTTTGTTTTGTTTTGTTTTAAGGATTTTAGCATCTATGTTCATCAGCAATATTGCCTATAGTTTTCTTTCTTTGTTGGGTCTTTACCTGGTTTTGGGATTAGGATGATACTGGTCTCACAAAAAGAGTTTGGGCGGCCTCCCTCTTCTTGAATTTTTTGGAATAGTTTGAGAAGAACAGGAGTTAGTGCTTCCTTAAATGTTTGGTGAAGTTCACCTGTGAAGCCATCTGGTCCAGGGCTTTTGTGTTCCAGGTGTTTTTTGATTACTGCTACTGTTTCATTAGTTGTTATCAGTCTATTCAGGCTTTCTGCTTTTTCCTGATTCAGTTTTGGTAGATTGTGTGCTTCTAGAAATGTGTCCATTTCATCTAGGTTGTCCAATTTCTTGGCATAGAGTTGTTCATAGTAGTTTCTTACAATCCTTTGTATTTTTGTAGTATTGGCGGTAACTCCTCCTCTTTCATTTCTGATTTTATTTATTTGGGTCCTCTCCCTCTTTTTTTTTTTTTTTTTTTGATGAATCTTGTTAAAAATGTGTCAGTTTAGTTTATCTTTTCAAAGAACCAGCTCCTGGATTTATTGATCCTTTGAATTGTTCTTTTAGTCTCTACGTCATTTAATTCTGCCCTGATCTTGATTATGTCCTTCCTTCTACTCCCTCTGGGCATTTTCTGTTGTTGCTGCTCTAGTTCTTTTAGATGTAGGGTTAGGTTGTTCATTTGAGATTTTTCTATCTCCTTGATCACACCTATAAGAGGAATCTAATGAACAAAACAGAACCATAGGCACGGAAACATGGAACAGATTAAAAGAGACCGAAGGGAAAGGGGGCGGGGGATAATGGTAGAAAGAAGGGGAACAGACTAGACAAAGAATGTGTATGAAGGACCCACAGACATGGACAACAGTGTGGGAACTGACTGTGGAAGTGAGGGGGTGGGATAGGTGGAGGAGGGCAAAGGGGGAAAACTGGGACAACTGTAATAGAATAACAAGAAAAATGATTTAATATAATAATTTTTACATTATAAGTATTCGATTATAATTCAATAATATATCCTATTAAATTTAGTTGGATGTATACCTATGTGACCTTAAATATATTATTTAACTTCTCCATGTCATAGATTTGTTGTAGAATAACTGTAGAATAACCTCAGGCTGTCCAGCTTCAGTGGGTAGCTTTTCTAACCCTTCTATTTTTGCTTGACTCCAGGCATCCCATCCTTACCACAGGATGTCCCTGGGTGTCATGTCTGTGTAGAAATAAAAAACATGAACACATTTTTTTCTCTGTCTCCTTGGAAGCAATATCCTGTGTACACAGTTGCCCTTTCATCCTTCCCTTCAGGCTGACAGAAATAAATGTTTCCCTCCCTCTCTAAATATAACCCCTCTATTCCACTCATCCATATCTTTCCTCAATTTCTGTAGGGCATCACTAGGCTTATTTTTTTACAACTTTCTTCTTTGACCCAGAATCTAAAACTCACATCAGGTTCTTTCCCTTCATTGCCTTTGAAAAACTGCAATACTGTATTATAGTAGCTGATGGTTCAGAAAGCCTCAAAATAAAAAATAAAAATAATAGGAAGAAAAAAGTCATTATTCACTCTTATCGAGATATAAAAATAGATGAAGTGGTATTAGAATCAGCAACAACATCTGAATCAAAATTAATTTTTTTAAAAAGTTAGGTATCAGAGGAAAAAGCCGACAAAAAGCCAGAAAATTTATAACACTATTATTCCCTCCCCAGAGTTGAGATTAGTAGTAAAAACACTGGACTAGAAGTTAGAGAACTTCCATTCTATAGCACTCAATCATTTTGTATCTTAAACAAGTCACTAAACTTCAGTGGGCCTCAGTCTTCACACCTGTAAAATGAGAGTTGCTCTAGTACAGTGTTTTTAACTGCTGACCACAGCCCATTCATGCGTGGTGAGCCAGGATGGCTGCATTCGTGTAAAGACCTGCACAGTGTCACAGGGCCCCATGCTCAGAAGGGCCCCACCCATGGATTATTGTTATCCTGAAAATTTTAATAATTTTTATCCAAGAAAACCCAGTGGTCTCATTTTGTTTTCAGCACATGGTTTGTAGCTGGTCCTGGTAATGAGGTCAGTTTCATAGGCTGAGATGAGCATTTTTTCTTAATGTACTAGTTGAGAGGAGAAAATGTCAAGGCATATCACACAAAGCATAAATATTTTCACAAATGACTTGTTCCAGTTTAATGCACATGCATGCATATATTTGTGTTTGGAGAAGGTGAGGGAGTGTGTATTTATGTATGCACACTTTGTTGCAAAATAAAATGTATTTTTATATAAGTTGTGATCAGTGATTAGACAATTCCTAAAGTCACTACCAATTCTAACATTCTAGAATTCTACAACTCTGGTTGTTAATCAAGATAGCATAATTAAAGAGGCCTTTTCTTCAATAAAGAAAAAAGGAAAAAAATGCCATCCTGTCGGGAAAATCTAGTAATTCCCAAAAAAAGGACTCAAATTCAAAGCCCTCTGGTATCACTTTCTTTTGAAATGCTCTTATGTACAAAGAAAAGAATGGTAACTTGAAAATAAACATTCTAATTATGAAACTATAATAGAAAAATACTTCATAAATAAATCAAAATCAATACCACATCGTATCTAACAAAGAAACAGGAGAGGTGGAATTGCCTTTCTTTGCAACACATCATGCATGTATTCTCCGAAGATCATACACAACACATTTTATGGCCCTCTGATTATGTGGTCCACCCCTCAACAACAAGGCCATAAAAATTAATATAATTGTTTTGATCCTCCAAATATAATATAAATATTTGGATCTTCTATTAAGTCTTTTTTAAAAGAATGTTCAGTATAACTGTATATATCATTCTGATATCTATTTATTGAACCTGCTCATTGAACTTGGGATAAGACACAGTATTCGTGAATAGTAAGCACTTTCCAGAGATGGCTGTGCTGACATAAAACTGCCAATTATGTCTGTAAGCCATGTAATTTCTTTCGTATTTAGAGAGCAGTGGCATTCTTTTTCTCTTAAAGAAACTACTTTTATAACCCACATTTACGAAATGTGAGCTTTCCACAAATTAATATGTTTTTCTAGCCAAGCAGAAATAGGATAGAGTGAAAACATTTTCCTGACACACGCTAGACCCACCGGAGTTCAACAGGGATGCTGGGAAGAAATCCCGTTCAGCAGTAATACCCGACTGAGTATTCAAAAGATAAATTATGACCCGGAGGTGAACTGAGAGCCAAGGAAGCCTCTGCTTATAATTATAGTTCCAAAACCATTTCAATTTAAGTCCCTTTTAGAAGTTTCATATATGTGAATTATTGGTCAAATTGCTACCGTTACATGTGCCACCCTGTGTATTTCGGGTGCTCGTCACAAGCAACTTGCAGATAAAACATAAAATACGGAATAAATACCTATCATTTTTCTCCTGCGGTTATGGAGGTCATATTCATATTCTGGCCGATCAGGCACTGCAAACACTATTCCTGCATTCCAGTCACAGACCAAAGATTAGAGGGGAGCAGCCAGCAGTAATCAAACCAATCAGTGTAATGTGTGTGTCAAGAAACTAGCTACACAGCTAGGGAAAAAGAAGTCATGGATGAACTTGGCAGCTGGCAAGTTAAGGTAAAAGACATGCACTTGTCTCTGGTTTCAGCTCTGCCCACTATTCCGTTTTCTATTGTGCTTCAGCTACCTAATTAACAAAGGGAGGTGGTGAGCATTTTCCCAGGCTCATCTCCCACATTTACTGTTAGCGTTAAAAGAAGCATCGTGATACATACAGAGAAAGACTCCAGACTCTGAAGACTTCTAGTCATCCGTCAACCTGCTGTGTGAACTAGGGCTACTCATTTAGTTACAGAGAAGCTCATTTTTTTCTCATCTCTAACAGGAAAATTCTTATAACACTTAGCTCACAGAATTAACATACAAATGAAAGAAATCTTATATGGAAAATCCGATTTGTAAACTGAATTGCTGCTATAAATGTTAGATTACTGCCTTTGTGTCAGATGAGAAATATTTCAGAGAGGACCTATGTAAATATCCTGGATGCCCCTAACATCCCAGGAAAAGAATTATAAAATAAGACTTATAATTCCAATACTGTCAGAACTTTGGACGAATTAGCAGTAATTGTAAGATGAATAGAGTTGGGAAAAAACATACACGGTCTGAAGATCTATCCACACTTAGCCACCGAAACAAAACGCTGCAATTCTGAAAAAAGTAGGAATAACTAGGAAGATTTAATAAGTGGGAATGACTAGCTTAGAGCCACAGAAACACCACCAGCCAGGTATTGGGAAGTTTTGCTTCTCCTGTAGAAATACCTGTGGAGCCAGCGGTAGGATGGTTATTTCCTTCCATCTCTTCCCGTTCAGCCATCCCTATTCCATATCCCCCCACATACCTGTTAAAAGTATTGAGTATTTTGAGGAAAGAAACCTGAAGAAGTGGCCAGCTGTGGTCAAATAAATAGGATGTTCTTACCAGTCTGCTCTGCATAATGTGCCTGAATTTGGAGTGAACTCAATATTGCCCAACTAGGAAATGAGGAAATGGCGGGGACTCCAAAACCAAATTAGCATGCTAGTCTTAGCATTAGAATAAACGATGCCACCTGGCATATAAATAGATAAAACAGCAAACCATTACAAACACTGGTTTCCTAGGAGATAAGCCCATGTTTTCACTAGAGCATACAAAGTTTTCATGATCTGACCTCTGCCTTCTCTGCTCTCACTTTTTTGCCTTTTACATTGCACTTTCTGGCAATAACCAAACTTTTGTAATTCTTTATTAACACTATCTGGTTTCTATACTCCATGATCGTCCTTAAAAGAAAAGCAGTTTCCCTTTCAGACACACATTCTACCTAGCTGCAGCCTTCATATCATTAAGCATCATTTCAAGTGACAAGTCTTTCAAACAATCTTTTCTAAATGGGAAGCTTGATTTCATGGCCTTCTTCTGTGTTCTCAGAAAATGTATCCATAAACTTGTACTGTATTTATCATGCCAAAAAAAGTCCATATTTCTGCTCCCTTCAACTGCAACAGGAGAGCAAGTTTCTCGGGGGCAGAGACTTGTGTTCTAGTCTCCTTCATGGTGTGAGCACCAAACACAGCACTTGTCTTCTTTACCAAATAAACAGTTCCTGGAATTTCAGCAGGTTCTAAGATTCAAGGCACAGGCGGGTTGGGACAAACCTATAAGAGCTAAAAGGTAAAGAGAAGATAGGGCCAAAGAGCAGCATCAGAGACAATCCAGAATTGATTGCTTGAGCAGACAGTCCATAGCAATCCAGCAGACAGTTAAATCCAAGAGTGTTGGCACAGGGCAAGTGAAAGCCAGGCACAGAGAGAAGATGAGAGGGGAGAGTCTAGACTAGGGCAAGTGGATCGCATCAGAGGACTGGAGGCAGACCTGGCACTCTTCCTCCATCTACAAACCCATGTTTTAGTAACCTTGAATGAGAGCAGCTCTCATTTCACGACTGGGGGTTAAAGGAGCTGTTGAAGTTGTAAAGAAGACTGGACAATTGTGAAGTTACCTTCACGTGCAATATCTTATTTGAGTCCCACCACATCTCTAGAACTTAGACAAATGTGACTTAATGTCACAAACATAAACTAATGAGGATAAATAACAAACTAAAACATCAGTCTTCAGACTATGAAAAAAACAAGAAAATATTCTGATCAACAGCAGTTTTAGGGTATGTTACACTAGCTGCCACATTGTAAGACACAGTAAACCGACCAAACAATGCCACAGAATGATTAAGTATATTGGTTGCAATGCTTTGGAAACTGCTTTTAGGTGAATGATTATATACAGTTTTAATGTCTGTTAATAAATGGTAGGTTAAACTTGGAAATGTAATAAACCAAAGATTTTATACACACCCATACAAATAGTTAATAGTCACAGTACCTAAAATGCCTGATTTGTGTTTGTAATAAACATGTGAATTTATTAAAGAGCCAAGGAAAAAAGTTAACATTGAATATTCAGAAGAAGGAATAGTTTTATCCAAGGGAATATTTCATAGGCAGATGGAAGTGAATATGCAAAATTGTTCCAGTTAAGCAAATGTCCCAGATAAATTTTCAAGATAAAACATGTCTACAGTCCTATGCAATTTGCACTATTTTTAATAGTCTGTTACTGGATGGCTTTTTTTATTTGAGTTAAGTTATTTTATCATCCTACTCCTTTGAAGCAACACTAAGTATGAAAAACTGAAATAAAGAAAAGCTTCTGGCCAGACAGTGGGTAGGAGTAGAAGGAGAAGAATGATGTTTTAACAGGACTGTGAAAGGATGACAGATGTACAAGGGAAAGTTCTTCCACACGTAGGAGATGAAGCCCATTAAGCCCCCGAACCTCGTGATGTCTGTCTCATCACTCAGTCTGGAATTCATTACACAAATGGTTCAGTACTTCTAAGATGCATTAGAGTTAGTGCCCTAGTATCACAGCCTCCTTCCTGGAACCACTGTATTGAATTTACAGAGAGAATTTTGAAAAAAAAATTCCAAGATTAGACAGGAATGCATGCCACAGGGGTTAAGAAATATACTCTGAAATTTAAAAACAAAAACAAAAACAAAAATACCTGCCTTGGCTGGTGTGGCTCAGTGGATTGAGGGCAGGTCTGTGAACCAAAAAGTCGCCAGTTCAATTTACAGTCAGGGCGTAGGCCTGGGTTGCAGGCCAGGTCCCCAATGGGGGGCATGCAAGAGGCAACCACACATTGATGTGTCTCTCCCTCTCTTCCCTTCTGTCTAAAATTAAATAAAATCTTTTTTAAAAACACCTAGATTTGATTCCCAACCCTAGCAAGTATAAGATATGCAGCCTTGGACAACTTGCTAAATTTTAGTATGCTTCTATTTTCTATCTGTAAAACAAAGATAATATCGCCTACCTC
Source organism: Carollia perspicillata (assembly GCA_004027735.1). NCBI lineage: Eukaryota > Metazoa > Chordata > Mammalia > Chiroptera > Phyllostomidae > Carollia > Carollia perspicillata. The sequence goes on from PVKM010008717.1 coordinate 37,806, forward strand.
AGAGAGTTCCTGGGAGAAATAAATTATACAATGACTATTAAATGATAGCATATAGTAAGTCTGTTATGAGAAGAGAAACAAATGGCTGAAATAAACAGTGCAACATTCACATGAATATGTTTCTACTGCATTTCATCTTTAAGCTCAAAGAGTTTTGACCACCTGTATATGGCATTACAATGCTTCCTTGCCCAAACCCAAACTCAGCCAGTAAACAAAAGCAAGGGATTGGACTTTTAGTTTGAAACATCGATGTGTTTCACACCTAGTAGCAACAATTGAAAAGAATCAAAGTCTCCACTAAATTTAACATTAGCTAGAAATAATTGACAGTCAAATCTAATGGGGAAAAAGGACATTTTGAATATTTGCATTATTTTATCAAAACAAATACAAAAAGTAGATGAGTAACTTCCTTTCAACTTGACTTCTTGAACAAACACTCTTAAGTAGTCATCAGAAAATCTTAAACCTTACCCAATTTATGTGAAAATATAAATAATTTTAAAGTCATAATGGGTCTTTGCTATCATCAAATTCAAAGCACTTTCTTTACACAAGAAAAAAACAAACCCCAAAGATACGTGACTTGGCCAAAGTAATAAAGGGTGGTGATCAGAGACAAGTACCAGAATCGGGTCCCCAACTA
>PVKM010008718.1:0-21350 GCA_004027735.1 Carollia perspicillata
CAGCAAAAAGGTTTCATTTGAAGGACATGAAAACATAGTATTTTGACTGTGAATACTGAGTGTGAGACATGGTTAGGAAAAAAGAATCACACACACAAAAATAAACCTCTCAGGAGTACTCATTGACAATTTATTCTTTGCTATAAAATTGGTATTTTCAAACTATTTTAATACATGCTAAAACAAGTAATTATGTTGACGTTTTAGAATTCTAAACTTTCAGTATAAAAAAGAGAATACAAATATAAAATAAAAAAGAGCAAGTGAAAAAACACTCTAATGTTAACATCCTAATTTAAATTATGAATGTGAACTCATGGCTTTTAAAATATACATTTAAAGACTCTGAAAGGCTCTGGAATCAATGTAATCCCAACAGCAACAAACACCCCCCATGCTCAGACTGTGGCGTTGGTTACTGTTCCCCTTGAAAAAAAAAAAACAAGGCTGATTCCAGTCTGGGGGAGGAAAGGAGAAAGGGGGCCCGGGCCTCTTGTGGGTTCAGACAGCCAGGAGCCTGCACAGTTAATGGTGCCGTGCCAAACAGAACCAGGAGCCACCACGGAGGGGCTACTAATGGTCATAATTGTGACCGTTTGGACCTCAAACAGAATAAGGAGTTTATTGGACTGAAACAGAAGGAATCGATGAAAAGTCAATGAGTGTGTAATGATCCTATAAAAAGGAAAAGTTGTGGAGAGCTCACTTGTCACCATTTGAGGTAAGTATTAACACAACTCCTCTGAAAATTGAAAAATAAAGGGAAAGAACTGATTGTTCACCTTGTCTTTCTGTTAGTAGTTGGGTTCCAGGGCAACAGCATAACTGACTCGGTGAGAGAAAGCTCTTTACATAGGAATGCCAGCAACAAATACAAAAGGAGCAGTGGGATTTTAAAAACATTTTAGAAACTAATTAAATGGAGTGCTTCAGGCGAGGATTATCAGTTGGCGTCAAAACCAGTTGGTGAATGGTTTAAACAGTAATACATTCCTACAGGCAAAGGAATACCACACAGATTGCTTTCTAGTCCTAAGAGAAAAAAGTACTTCTATAAAAGAGGGACTAAATTGTCCTTGTTTTAAATTTAAGGGTCAATGTTAGTATCACTAATGACAAGTCAACCAAATATTATTTGTCCTCTGGCATACTACAATATTACATATATACAGTCAACTAAAATCAGCCAGAAGTGTTTAACTTGAACTTATTAAACCTTTTGACACAACTTCCAGTACATAGAAACACATGCTATATACAACATACATGAACAAATGACAACACACACCAGGCAAACAAAGACCATAATACGTTCTACCGGACAACTGACCTACTCTCATCAACAAGTCAGTGTCATGAGAAAAGAAGGGTGGGAGGTGCTATGCTGCATTAAAAGACAGTAGAGGCAAAGGTGTGCTGATAAAGGTTTCACAACCAGTCCAGAGAGACTGGGAAGCCCCAATATGCAGTACTTGCCAATTTCCCTACTGTAATACCCCACCAGGGCAATTTCAAGCTACCTGTATGACATCAAATAGCTGGTAGGATTCCTTGTGCATGGGATAAGCCAGCTGTACCAAGCCGCTGCTTAGGGGACATTAGAATCTATTCAACGTGGTCCTGAATTGATACTGGAGAAACCCATTGTGCAAGTCATTTGAATGTTATCTGGGAGAACGTTTGAAGAGTTTGCAACTTAGAAAAATGGAAATGTGAACATCATTAATGAGAAAAGCAGCAGGTTGCAGTAGTATGATCTCATTTGAGTATAAAACATTATAGATATGATCATATAGCTGTGGCAACAAGGTACTCATAGCGGTGACTTCTGAGTGATGAGAACACGCTGGTTTGGGTTTTTTTTTTTTAATTTCTCTACAATTCAACACTACACTTCTACTGGTGCCATGACATCGGGCTGTAACACTATAGGACTATTTTTAAAAGAGAGATGATAAATGAGGCCAAACTGACATTTGGAGCAGGAGGAACCTTGGTAGAGAGTGTCTGAGGCATTGATGTGTTTGTTCTTGTCCTTCAAGGAGATGATGATGATGATGGTGATGATGATGATGATGGTGAGCTACTGGGTCCTACTGAGGCCTCTGAAGAAGAAATTTGGCTGCACTTGCAGAACTTCACAGGTAAAACAGGAACTCCTAGCTCATTAGTGTTCCCTCTTTCGAGTTCTCAGTGACCACCACAGCCCTGACCGTTGTGAGCTGTCCCGCAGCTTCAGCACGATGGAGCACGTTTTCATTCATTTGTTCACTCAGTCACTCACTTCTATGATGACTCCACGAACTCTTCTTGATTCCTGGCTATTGGGGAAGTTTGACAGAGATGCCGGGCGTGGAAAGATGGATGCATGTTTGCAGCCCTCAGCATCTCACCTGGGGTTCAGCTTATTCTTCTTCCTCTTCCCCATTCCAGAATGTTTAGAGGATGAAGATCATCACCCATTCTTCTTACTTTCTGTTGCAAAGTTAAGTGCAGGAGTATTTGCTTACTAGGTACTCATAAAATAAAATACTGACTACCAGATGGACTGACTGTTTTTGTAACTTCCTAAGGCAATATAATGAAACACATCAACCAGCAGAGGCCATTGGCTGGTTATCTCCAAATGTTTTTGATGTACTCCCCTCAACTAAAAAAAAAGTGAGCAATATCTCTCAAAGCATGCATATTTTAATCTATGAATTATATACCATCATGCTAACATAATATGTCTAAATTAGTCTTATTTTTAGACAACAAGTTATTTTATTTCCACAACCTCTAGAAAATACTGGATCAAACTAGCCATCCTTTTGTCCCATTTTCTCCTCTCTGCCCTCCTTCCAAAATCCACAAGGATCAAGTTCTCATAACAAAGAAACAAGAATGTTGGGATTGTCTTCACACTGAGTTAAAGGCAAATCCCCCAGCCTCCTCCCTCTCTGCCCGCTCCATCTGGAGAAAATGTTACCTGATGGGCCTTGCTCATGCATCTTCTGCTCACACACACCCATACCTTTTCAATCTGGAATGTAAGCCAAGTGAATACAGCTTCGTTACCCACTACATAAATAATATCAGCCACAATGCAGTGTCAAATGACTGCAGATGTGCGTTGCGCTCTTCACTCGCCAGAGAGAAAATAACTTTGAGCTAGTACCGCTTCTGCAGAGAGCTAACTCCGTGATTTTCATCTGGATGAAATAAGGAAGAACCATCAGGACTTGTCCATTACCCATGCAGGTAAGACAGGAATAGAAATATCCACTCTGTCAAATTCAGCAGCCTGGTGCTTCAGCACTCTTAGACTGGTTTAACATCAAGATGTCCCAGGCTTTAAATGAAATGTCAACTATAATTTGGCTCTGGATTCCCAAGATATATGATTGCCCTTGTAGAAAACTTGATAACTCAGCATTCTTGGGTCAAATGTGTATCTTCCTGATAAGGCGGTCTATAAACCTGGCCCCCCACCCCACTCTCCCTCTACCACATAAAGCCCCTCGGCCAGCCTGATGAGCTGGGCCCTGCTCTGTGCTTTAAGTACATGAGACTTCACAAAGAAAAATTTTATATCCATGAGGCAGAGGCCACCATTCAGAGTTCTTTGTGGGAATCTAATCTGCACAGAATACGACAGCCGAGTATGGAAAATGCAGAGCTTTTCAAACTCTTAGGACACGACTGGCTATGGCCACAATGACATATCACATGTATTGCCTTCCCCTCAGTCTTGTAAGTTCCCCACTGCGCTGTCCCTAGGCTCGCATTAACTTTCTTCATTTGCGGAAGAATTAGACTCAGTCTCCAAATCCAACTGAAAAAAAAATGTATATAGTAGCCTGCATCCTTAAGGCAAAAGAAACTCACAGGTGAAACTTGGAAGGACTGAGGAGCTGGTATTTGTTCAGCAGCTGTTGGAAAATAGTGATAGATTGGGTAGCAAATGCCAACAAAAGACTCAATCTGATCCAAAGCGATTTTTGAAAACTAACATAGTAGATAAAAATTTCTGACAGCCTTAGCCTCGAGTGTACATAAACCTTTTAATGGAATTTGATCTGTAGAAAAGGGCCTTTGTTTCACTGACACATTACGGTGTCTGCAATTCCGAACTGCAGTCAACATGCTGAGTGGAACTATCGCTGGGAAACGGGTCTCCGGGAGGCCACGAGCCGTCGTGTGGGAACACACTGACTGTTCCTCATGGAGCATCTAAAAGGAGCCTGGCAGAACTGTATGGAGGGCCCTCAGAAAATTAAAAATAATGACCCTGGGCCCTATGACCCAGCAATTCCTCTTCCAGGTATATGTCTGAAGAAATCCAAAACACTAATTTGAAAAGACATTTGCAACCCTATATTCACTGCAGCATTATTTACAATAGCCAAGATATGGAAGCAGCCCAAGTGCCCATCAATAGACAAGCTGATTTAAAAAAGTTGTGACACATATATACGATGGAATACTACTCGGCCATAAAAAAGAATAAAATCTTACCATTTGTCACAACATAGATGGACCTAGAGGGTTATTGTACTAAGAAAAATAAGTCATACAGAGAAATATAAATACCATATGATTTCACTTACATGCAGAGTCTAAAAAAACAAACTAAGAAAACAGAAATAGACTCATAGATACAGAAAACAAATTGCTAGTTGCCAGAAGAGGAGGGGTTGAGGAGCTGGGAGAAAAGCTGAGGAGATTAAGAAATACAAATTGGTAGTTACAAAATAGCCACTGGATGAAAAGTACAGCATAGGGAATATAGCCAATAACATTGTAATAACTAAGGATAGTGCCAGTGGGTACTGGAAATATCAGGGGGATCACTGTGTAAATTATATGATCATCTAACTGCTATGCTGTACACCTAAAGCTAATAATACTGAATGTCAAAAAAATTTTTTTTGATAAAATAAAATGAGCCCGGCAGTTTAACACCATTGTCTTCAATTCTCAGAACTTCAAAGGACCATTTTAATTGTGTCCCCCCAAAAAGATGTGTTGAAGTCCTACCCCCAGTTCCTCAGAATGTGATCTCATTTGGAAACATGGTCTTTCCAGGGACAATCACATTTACATGAGGTCATGGTGAGGGGCTCCAATCCCAGGACTTATCCTTACAAAAAGGGGGGATTTGCACAGAAACACAGGCACAGAGGGAAGATGATGTGAAGACACCCATCTGAAGCGCCCCATCTGAAGACGGAGGATTGGAGTGACACTCCTATGATAAAGGAATCCCTGGGGCCACCAGAAGCTAAGAGAGAGGCATGGAGCAGGTCCTTCTCCTTCGGAGGGAGAGCAGCCCTACAAACACCTGGAATTTAGACTTCTAGCCTCCAGACTGTGAGATAATATATTCCCATTGTTCTACATCAACCAGCTTGTAGCATTTTACTATGCAAGCACAAATACACTAATATAAAGGCAAGCATTATCCCCATGTGTCTGATACCAGTGCAACAATATCAATGCTTCCAAACAGGTTTCCATGGGCCTGAGATTCATAGATACATGCCCAAAATTCAAAGCATTCATTCCAAAAAATCCTTAATTTTTTATTTGCATTTCAAAAGTTTTTAAGATGAGTATATGAGGTCTGTCCAGAAGGTATCCAGCCATGTAACAGGAAAAATAGATACATTTATTGAAGAAGATACAAGATACGAGAAACATTGTGCATAGGACAATGATGTCTCATTCCCCTTCAAAGTAGGCACCTTGGGACCTCACACAGTTTTCTGAACACCATCAATTGCTCTGTCATATTTTCCTGAATCTCATCAACAGTGTGAAATCTCCTTCCTTTCAAAGATGACTTTTAGTTTTGGGGAAAGGCAGAAGTTGCAAGGCACCAAATCTGGGCTGTAGCAGGGCTAGGTCACCTGGGCAATTTGATGTTTCAGCAAAAAATTCTACACAAGATGTGATGCATAAGCTGGCATGTCATCCCGATGAAGCTGCCAATCCCCAGTCGCCCATAGCTACAGCCTTCTGAATCATCTGACAAGTTTCTGTGGAGGAATGTTCAAGTTTAATACAAAATGAGATGTAGATTATTGCTCGGCTCGCGCAGACATTTTGAATGTGACAGTCACACAGTACATATACTCACTCCACAGGATCTACTGTCCCCACTGACTAGTACAGCGAAGTCGTCACTGTTCACGCATGTGCATTCCAGTCACACGTGTGGTCTCCTTGGCCTCCAAGTTACATCGATGTCATGGAAACTGTTCTCATTATATTAACAATGGCAGGACATTTTCTGGACAGACCTCATATTCACATATGGGCTTATATTATTGGCCATCTGATAATAAGACACTCCTCCGTTATTTCTGTGTCCTAGCTTGCATTTGTGTTGGGGTTCAACCTGGTACCAACTGGTATAAATTTAACTGTTGCAGATTAATCAAAAAAGAGTCGGGCATTATTATTTTGTAAATAGTGATTTTGCCACTATGTGAAGTCCTAATAGCATCATAGATGATCTTATGAAAAGGGGTCACAGTAGCTAAAACAAAGGCACTGTGGGCAAATAGCACAAACACATCAGCACACAACGTGTAAGAGTACACTCGTGCTGACCTCAAAAAGGCCATGCTGTAGCAGTCAGAGCCACAGTGATGCCCAAAACGGTGAGTTTTCTTCAAATACCACCATCACATACGAATAATATCACTAAGATTTTATTGGGTTGCATGTTTGCTTTTTTAAAATTAATAACATTATGTTCATTACTGTGTTAATAGCCAGAGGCATTAAAAAGCTCTTGTCTCCTTTTATGACTGGACAGGAGGTAGAAGAATTTATTGAGAGATTAAGTTGTGTTTCGGGGTCTGCAATGCTCACCAGTTCCACTGCAGAGGTTAATCTTGTCCTTTGTTCTCTTGCACCTGGAGCCCTTGTGGGGCCACCACTGATGCTGCTTGAAGCCCACACCGTACACCAGAGGAGGAGGGGAAGGAGGCAAAGGTCTTTGCTAGGGAGAAAGAAAAATATAAATAATGGCAGATTTACCCGCCACATTTGGGAGGAGATAAAGCTCTAAGTATACTTGAGAGGCTCGGTTGGTTGAAGCATTGTCCAGGGCACCAAAAAAGTTTGCGGGTTCAATTCCTGGTCAGAGCACATACCTAGCCAACTGATATTTCTCTCACACCACTGTTTTTTCTGTCTCTTCCTTTCTCTCCCTTCCTCTCTTTAAAAGTCAATGAACATATCCTCTGGTGAGGATTTTTTAAAAGAGAAGGAAAGGAAAAGAAAGCTCTAAATGTCCTCAAGTAATCAAATCCATGTCCTGCTCCCTCTAAGGACAAGGTGTGGGAGACGGGGGTAAATGGCTGCCTAGTGCTCCCCGAAGGACAGAATCCTAGGGATGGAGGGTCTGGTCTGGGGACGCAGACATGCTCTAGACCAGGGAGCAGAGCAATCGTAAGTGGCGTCGGGAACTTAAGTGAGATCAGCCCACTGATTACTAGTAGGGCTAAGCACTTATACATTTTGTCACTGCCTAAGACCCTTCCAAAACCCTTATATAACTGTTCGTAGATGAGTTTGCTGAGATGCAGGGAGCCCAATAAGAGTAAGATCCAATCCTCTGCTGGGCCAGAAGGATAAGAGCTCAGAGTCTTTTTACTCAGTCTGAAGGAAAGGGCATAAAGTAATATAACATATCTGATATACCCAAACAGTCTATATATTTAATTAATGTTGTAATTCTACATTGTGTTATATTTTAAATTATTACTAGGTCATTACTTGGGGTCTGTATAATTTTTTTTCTTCTAAAAAGAGCCTGACCGTTATTTGGCTTAAGATGCATGACATTGCTCCCTGGCCAGGGAGCTCAGCTGATTAGAGCGTCATCTCAATATGCCTAGGTTGTGGGTTCGATCCCCGGTCAGGGCACACACAAGAAGCAACCACTGAATGTATAAATAAGTGGAACAACAAATCAGTGTCTGGTTCTTTCTCTGTCTCTCTCTTCCCACCTTTCTCATACATAAATAAACAAACAAACAAATAAATAAATAACTGACATTACTCAGGGTGGCCTCCTACAGCAGCAACTAACTGCTTACCGCGGGTTAATCTACTTGCTAGCTAGCGGTCACCTTGGAAACTGAGAAGCAGAACCCTGAGGGATGGGGCAAGCAGATTTATGATCTTAAACAACAACCCAGATAACGAGAGAAAAGAGGTCACAGCTAGGTCATGATTAATTGCTGGAAGAGCTGTCCAAACAATATCTGCTTAAAAATAAGAGCTCCCTACATTTTCTCAGGTAAGAGTTTTATACGCATGTTCGCATACCTGCTTCGCTCGGTCTTACAGAGGGTGGCCGAAAATGGACTTGGACGTGGGAACCTGCTCCACCACCACCAAATACAGACTTTTCTATTCACTTCCCAGTGGCTGGGGCCCCTAGAGAAGGACATAGAGGGTGCAGGGATTTGAGCACACAGGACAACTGGTGTTTGAGGAAAACCTAAGACAGTAAACTTTAAAGGTAAACAGGATTACCTGGGGGCCCTGAACAAGGTTTGACACCCTACCATAGCCAGAATTCCACACAGCCAGTAAATCACCAGGCTCCGCATGAAGACCCCTCTCCAGCAGCCCTCCTCCTCTCGTGACTGTCCTGCCTTAGAGCAGGGCTTGGCTACCTCTCATCTAGGCCTGGCATAAGTCTCTCAGCTGCTCTCCCTGCTTCCTTTCCTAGGCCCCTTCTGACCAGCAAATGATATCACATTACCCTCCACCCCCCAACCTACAGCTCTTTGGTGTCCCTCACCCACCACCCGCTCCAGGTGGCCCCTGCAGTCTCAGCCACCCCTGTCCCCAGACCCGACTTGTACCCTTGGTGTGCTTTGAGTTCACCAGGCTCTGTCCTCAAAGCTTGTTTTCATGACTGCCTACAATTTCCTCCTCCCTGTCCTTGATAAAACCCTGCTGATCCTTCCAGAGCCCACTGTTTCTTGATACCTGGCCACATGAGGCTCTTCAGCTTCTTCTCCCCACCCCCACCCCCGAACTTGTTCAGTGTCCAGATCCACTGAGTAGTTATCAACAAGGTTCAGAATAGTCTGCATTTAAGGAGAGTCCCCTATTATCCTAGACTCTGGGATGAAACTGAGGCTAGTACACACATTTTAAAGCAAAGACGAAGACACCAGCCACCCAGGCAGTGTGAAAGAACACCAGGAATGTGGGAGATGGTTCAGTGAATGGACAGAAAGTTCTTGGCTTTTTCTCAACCAAGAGGCTGGAGGAAAGATTGAAGAACAGCGTTTACAGATCTGGGAGTGGCTGTAAAAAGGGGAGTCTGGAGCCCCCCCCAGGGGCATGTTTAATGTGTCTCCCAGTCACAGGCTTCAAAGCAGCCGGGGATCCCAGTGAGGCACAGAGTGAGCACTCTTGAGAGAGGGTGAGTTAGAGGATATGTGGACGAAGCCCAGAACCTCCTTCCACCCAGAGGACTCCAGAGACACAGGCCTGGCAAGGGTAACCCAAATGGCAGGGGGAGGGCAGCAGGCAGCAGGCAACAGGACAGCAGGGCGGGTCTTAACAAGCGCATGGGAGTTTTCTGTGGACTAAGTGTGTGGCTCAGAGACTAGATGGCCGAGCTCCTGCTCAGGAGATCCAGCCCAAGAGGACTAGGTGCTTGTTGACTGACCTCTGAGGAACAAGGGTTAGAAAGGGGTTGCCAGGTTCATCCTGAGACTGGGGTCTCCGCATCAGGAAACTGGTCTGCAAAAATCCCCGTGTCAGGGGTGTGGTGGGGGCACTGGGCAGTGGACCTCTGAACAACCTGCTAACGTGTCCGCCATGGCATTTGGACCCCTGCTGCAGCCAAGGGGTGGATGCCTGCCTCACAAACTATTAGCCATGAAGTTCTTACCTCCTTTATCCTTGTATATTATCTCACCTCTCCTCCCAACCCCCCCCCAACCCTAGAGAAATATGAAACAGGCTGGGGTAAAGGAGAAAGAAGAAACAGATCACCAAGGTCCCTCGGGGCCACCAAGCCACAAGTTACACCTGCTCTGCAGGGAGGAGAGCAGCTGTAAATCAGATGTCATCTTACAGTTTTAAGAAGGACAGAATTGGGCTTTTGAACACCTGAAAGGGACTCTACATGGTCAAAAAAGAGATAAAAGGCATTGGATAACTACGGAATCCGCCCAAGATGTCATAAAGGGGCAAAAAAGGGAAATTAGGTACAGTATTTTTCAGACTATAAGGCATACCCCACCCCAAATTTGGGAGGAATAATGGTTGTTAATGCTGCTGTTGAGTTCTGTTTATATTTACATTGGTGAACTATTATGTTATTTGTGCTATTAAATATTTTACCACATTTTTTGCTTCAAAAAATTTTTTCCTATTTTTCTCCTCTAAAACCTACGTGAGTCTTATGGTATGAAAAGTATGGTAAATGGTTGAAGGAAATGATAAGAAAATAATGAGGCCACTTCCTGTTTATACTTTACAAAGTTCAGCCCAAGTAATGTTTTCTTTTTACATATGTGTGTACATGTGTGTACATAAGCAAAATGTATGCACATGTGTATACATGCATATATCCTTTCAGTTTACAGGGGTTTTTTGAGGAAAGAGGCCTGGTTGCTCGTTTTGCATTCCTAGCCCCTGGCACACCACCTGGGATGAGACAACGATGAAGGGCCACCCAGGCAGACACGAACGCAGGCTGTCTGGCACATCCACCAGCAAGTGTCGTGCTGTCAGACGCAGCAACCCTGGGACCACACTGCGCTCTCTCTTCCCACAGCAGTCACTTCCCATCAGCGCTCTGAACCCAGGGAAATCCCGGGGGCCCAGGGTCACTAGAGACGGCTTTCATGTTCCCACCTCTACTCATCTTCCATAGGCCCACAGAGATGAGGTGGTAAATCCTATGGCAAGGAACATACACTCATATTTCACTCACCCCCTTAGTCTGAGGGTTTCTACCTGTCAGCCATGTCCAAGTGACAAATGCATTCAGTAGGAAAATGGGACCTCCCAAGTCACTCTCTGCCCAGCTAGACTTGTGTGAAGTCCCAGCAGGAAATGAGATTTCGATGGAAGAACGTGAAGGTAACGTGGGTGGAGGAGGCAGCTCTGGAGTGTTTTCCTGAAAACTACTGAAGGTATTATTCTAGTCATCGACTGCTGTGCTACAAACACAGTCACTTCAAACATTGTTTTATTTGCTTGCACCTTTGTGGGTCAGAAATATAGAAACGGCTGGAATGGAGACTTCACCTCTGAACCATGCAACATCAGCTGGAGTAGCCGAGGGGCAGGAGCACCTGAAGAAGAGTTCAAATCCAATGTGGCATCTTCGTGTATTGTTCTGAAGCCTGAGCTGGATGCCTGGAAGCTGATTCTGATGGCTGGGAACCCAGCTGTGGCTGTTGGCCAGAGAGCTGACACTTGGCATTGTCATGTGGCTTGGGCTTCTCATAGCTGGTGGCCAGGTTCCAGAGAAAGCATCCCACAAGTGAATACACCAAAAGGCCCAGACAGATGCTGTGTGGCTGCTCCTGACTAATCTCAGACATCCCAGATCATCATTTCTGCCACATTCTTTAGGTCAACCAAATCTCTAGGGTGACAGAACTAGACTCCATCTCTCAGTGACAAGAATAACAAAGAATCTGTGGCCTGTGTAACATACCATGGAAATGTTGAGATGAATTCTACATGAAGAGAGGTGACTGCTGCTTCTCCACCTGGTCTTTACATAACCCTGGTGTAGAATAGACATGATACTGAAATAAAGGCCAGGCCTTCCTTACTCCTGAAGTCAACTATTATCACCTTGAGCATGTCATTGAACCATTAGACACATACACACACACAAACACATATTTAACCGATGCATTTAAAAACTGGGTGATGACATATAAAATGCAGAAGATCTGGCAACATTGGACATGCATTCCAACATTGCAAAAATTGCCCAGAATTGAAGGTCACTTGCCTTCTTTAGATGGGGCAGTTACTCTCTGGTCTGCCCACATCACTCAGGTATGCCTCAGGACAGGACCACATAGGCATTAGAGTTGCCTTCTCTACCACATGGTGTAATGGGTTAAGAGCACAGAGAGGCTGGATTTGATGGCATATGTTCAAATCCCAGCTCTGGCATTTATAAGTGATGTGATCTTAGGTAAATTATCCACTTCTTCTTGCCTTAATTTCATTACGTGTCTAACAGGGATAATAACAATGACTTGCCTCACAAGGTTTAGTGAAAATTGAATGAATTCATATGTTGAATAAATCATATTAAAACATAATTAATATAATAGTATGTTAACAATATATACAGAACAGTGCCTAGCATGTATTATTATCATTTTCACAGTACTATAATCACAGTAAGAATCAAATGAAAGGATTAATGTAAAATTACTTTAAATATGTACATGCATTATATATAAGTATTAGATTATCGTATTTTTATCACATGCAATACAGGAGATTTCTGAGGGTGGTTTCTCTCATCTTCTCAGGAGTATTCTCAGGGGAAGAAATTTACCTTATATTTGTGATAATCTTGTGACAATGTGTTCCAGTTAATACTCTTCCTTGAATCAGGCCTACACAAAAGTTGCAGTAACATCTCTCTACACAAACAAATTTGCTCACTTCAGTGAACTTCCACAGGATTTACTTTTTGTACTTTTGCTTTGGCAACAACTTCCTCATTTTCTTACTTAACTAATTTATTTTTTCTTCCAACATACATCATGTGTACAGGGGCCGAGAATACATCAGTGAATAGCACCCAGATCGTCCATAAGAGAAGCTCAGAGGTCAGTGTACCTGCCTGCATGCAGAGTAAGATGCTAGATGCCAAACTGTGTTTTACTCTTTCCTGCATAAAAACTACCATCATATTTTATTTCTCTAGTATATGGCCATTTATTGGGTTTTTCCACAGGCAATACATCAATTGATTCTGTGTCAAAGGACTGTATGAAATAACCTTTATTCCAGTTTTAGAGATGAGGAAACTGAGGTTTGTGTAGCGCTCTCTCCATGCTACCCCTCTACCCCATCTTCAGGGCCTGGCATAGGGTTGGGCCCCAGAGTATACATACTTTGAAAAAGGGTTCAGTAAATGAATAAACCGTATCTGAGCCAACAGCCAACACTGAGAAGCTAGCTAAGTTCACGGTCAGTGTAGCCTCCAGGAAACAATGCATCTAAGTAGGAGGGGTATGGTGAAAAAAAGGCATCTCCAGGAAAACATGGAAATCGTGAACTGTCTCATGTGTTTGACGGCTAACTCTATAAAAGCCTATATGGAGCAGCTGCAGCACATGGAAAGAACAGATATACAGAAAACTGACCAAATTAAAAAGTGAAGTGACTTTTAAACCTGGACTAGACAATATGTGTATAAGAAAGGAAACGATGTATGTACAGTGCATAGCACAGGAGTAAGTGATCCTTAATCGTACTGAATTAACCACACACATTTATGTCACTATAGTGGGAGAATCAGAGGAGTGGAAGACAGCCGTTGAAGAATGCGAACTCTCTACTGTAATTACAAAATAATAATGACTGAAATAGCTGAATCGTGAAATAAGAGTATTAGTGTATTATTTAGGCTTATGGATTTGAAGACCAGAATTACTAAAAAAGTTGAGAACGGCTGCCTCCAGGGAGCAGGAGTGGGGGCCAAGATGAATGGATGGGACTGATGACATCGTGAGCCTTTCTAACTGTGTCACTTGACTGTTCAACCTCATACAGGTTTTACTTTGATTTTCAAAAGATTGATTAACCACAAAATGATGAGACACCACCTAGTAGGTTAGGTTAGGCTACTATTAAAAAAAAACACAGAAAATAAAAAGTGTTTGAGGATGTGGAGAAAAAGCAACCCTTGTACAATGGGGGTGGGAATGTAAAATAGTGCACATTAGAACTCATGTGACTTAAATGTTTTCACTGACACATGTAGGTTTGCTGTGCCAAGTTTTCAATTTAGATAGTGAATACTGCTTAGGTTTACTTGAAAGTTAATATAATATCTATTCAGATGATTAGACATACAAAAAGTGTGGCCCTTCCTCAGAAAAATTACAAACAAAATCATTATGTTAGCCAATGATTCTATTATGGGTGTATACCCCCAAAAATTGAAAGGAGATTGTCAAGAGGTATTTGTATACCCGTGGTGACAGCAGCATTATTAGCAATAGCCAAATGGTGGTAGCAACCCAAGTGCCCATCAATAGATAAACGGATAAACAAAATGTGACATACACACACAATGGAACATTGTTCAGTCTAAACAGGCAAGAAATTCTGACACATGCTATGACATGGATGAACCTTGAAGACATGATGCTAAATGAAATAAACCAAACACGGAAAGACAAACACTGTATGATTCCATGTATATGACACATGCAAAGTAAGCCGGTTCATGGAGACAGAAAGCAGAGGGTGGTTGCCAGGGGTAGAGGAAGGAGCGCTAGGGAGCTGTTGTGTCATGAGCAGCGAGTTCCAGTTTTCCAACAAGAAAGGGGCTCCGGAGATTGGCTGCACAACAGTGTACATGTACTGAACGCTACCGCGCTGTACACTTAAAAGACGGTTAAGACAGTGAACTTTATGTGTATTTTACCACAATTAAAAGGGCTTTTTTTAATTAAAGAAAACAACAATAACAAAGACAATGTAGTCTCAAATGTGACGGGGCCATATCAAGCGATGGTCAAACCCTTACCAACTGGCATGACATAGACATGAAATAATCAACATGGACAAAAAGTTAAAAAGTGAAAAATTTAGCAATTAGCTACATGCTTACTCCTTGACAGTCAAAGCCAAGGTTTGATGCTATGAGAACTTGGTCTCATTCTGGAGGAAGTGAACCTAGAGCAGAGTTCAGGAGACCCAGCATGTGATGCATCAGAAAGATCAGTGAACCTAAAACCTAAAGGCCTAGAATTCAAGCTTTACTCCTGTGAGCTAAGTCACTAATCCAAAACTGATCTGTAAAACATATATAACAGTCTTCACCTACCATGCCTGGAATATAATAGGAACTCAAGAAATATTTGTTGAATAAATAAAAAAAGAATGCTTAAAGAGATAATAAGAAAGCATATTGTAATTTCTATTATACTCTATAAACACAAGGAATTTCAGTAAAATTATACTTCCATGCCTAAAGTAGTATCTGGTTATGACTTGGAGTCTTCCTTAGGGCTCCCCAAATCACCCCCTTTCTCAAAGTGACCATTTTTTCTCTCTTAAGATTCTTCTTAGTGGACTTTACATATTACA
Source organism: Carollia perspicillata (assembly GCA_004027735.1). NCBI lineage: Eukaryota > Metazoa > Chordata > Mammalia > Chiroptera > Phyllostomidae > Carollia > Carollia perspicillata. The sequence goes on from PVKM010008718.1 coordinate 15,337, forward strand.
ACAAGCTAGGAATGGCATTGCAAAAGATAAAATCAAAAATATTCTATGAGCAATGGACGGTGTGAACCCTGGACCACACCTGGTTACTTGTGGATGGATAACCCTCCTTGGCCCCTATACTTTTGGAACTTTTCTCCATGTATAATTGACATTAGAGATCCATACCCCCAAAATAACAACTACAGATGTTCCTTGGGCTAACTTGCACACTCAAAATCTCAGATCTTTGGAAACCAGAAAGATGACTACTGAGATTTTCCCCAGCCTGCTCCAGGCTGCTAATACCTGATAAGGCCACCTTCATCTCCAAAGTACTCAACCATATTGGGATCAACCCTAGAATTTTTCTCAACAAACTGTCCAGTTGAATCATCAACTGAAATTACCTTCAAATGAAATAAATGATAAAGTGTGTGAACAGCATAAAGGTGGGCACTAAGCTTGAGTCCTCTAGAAGTATAAATCAGAAAAGTAATACTGCCTAGAAGAGTTGGCTTCAGTGGGACAAAGCACTGGGGGCACTGCAAAGGCTGACGAAGTTTTACAGAGAAGTCTTCAAAATTGGGAGGCGAGGGCAGCAGAGACAGACCTTGCAGACCCTTTGAAATTCACTCTTCCATCTAAGGAAAGCCCCAACGAAGAGTGCTGGGCTTCCCTTGGCTTTCTCATTCTGCAGCCTCCTCCCAGGATTATAAATTGCAAAGACCACTGAGCTGGTAAGTCCGGAGTACTGGATTTGGTGGCTCTTGCATTAAATAGCTCAGTAAGCCCAGTGAAGCCCTTTTATCCTTGTGAACCTCAGAAGCTGCATTTGTAAATTAAACAAAGTGGTTAAGACGTTCTGTCGGGACCCTTGTAGCTTTGAGGCTCTTTGAATCAAATCTGTTCCCCTGTAGATTCTAACGGTTTTGTGACTAGCCAAACTGCTCAGAAACTGCTGGGTAGAGGCAATAACAGGAATGGGAGGTGAGGCCATTTGTCTCCAAGAGCCTTCTTTCTGTGTTTTAGGGCATGTAGTAGGGGCTGTCCCTTCATAAATAGTAGGGTTCATAAATAGTGCTTGGTGACAATACACATATTTTTGGGATCAAAGTTGTGCCTGAAAGACAGGCATCTGGTTAAAGGAAAGTGGGGAAAGACAATCCAACCTTAATCAATGAGGTTCTGGGTGGAGGGACTGAAGAAGTTAAGAGATTGCAAGAGGTCATGAAGATGTGGAATTTTCGAAAGAGCCAAATCATTCATTTATTTCTTTATTCACTGTTTCAACAGATATTTACTTACACTATCCATAGTGCTTTAAAATTGTGAACACTATTTTACAGTTTCATCTGATTGTCTTGACAATTCCGTGGAGAACACATGGCAGGTTAGTATTATTCCTGCTTAAGAAAAGAATAAAGTTCAGAGAGATGGAACTTAATAAATATCATAGAGCTAATTCAATGAAAAGTTGGACTTAAAGCTTTCTTATTCTATTAAATCACAGACTTTGCCCCTTTGCTCCTACAAGTTCCTAGTTTTGCCCTATCAAGAGCATGGCCTTGGGCCTCACCATATTAATGGCCCTTTTCCTTCATTTGGCTACTGAGAACAAAGAACTGAAGATGAATGCCCTACAGGAGTTTAGATTGTCCAATGGGAGGTGAGAATGTGCATTTTCTTCCCAAAAGATCACACACTGGTAACCCTGGACCATAGAGGAAGCAGCTGAAGTTGAGATCCTGGCTCCGACACCAGCTTTACACTAACTACTCTGAACCTCAGGCTTACACATGCCAAACAGGTGATAACACCGGTCCAATCCAATTTAGAGCTTTGTTTCTAGTACCGTATCAGGCAGAATATGAAGAAGCCCTTTGAAAACAAGAAGTGAAGCTACAAATGTGTGGTATGGTTATTATGGTGGTTAAATGCGTGGTTGGGAGCATAGATAATAACCAATGCTGGCTTGACTTCTGGCATGCAGATAAAGCAAAGCCAGAGAAGAGGGATTTGGACGCCATTCCTAAACAAAAGAGCGAAGTCCATAAGCAGCTCAGTGCTTAAAAAATAAGGGACATTTGGTCTCACAGCTTGGCCAGGCAGGAAAGTTGGCCCAGATCCTCAGGTCACTGTGCTCTGCCTGGTGAATTGAGTGGGCCCCACCAGGGCTGGACGTTAGCCTCCTCCTGGCTGGAGAGAAGCAGAGAAGGCTGTGACCACCTGTTCTGCTCAGGATGTCACTGTACCTCTTGCACAATTTGCTGCAAAGGCAGAGTTCAAGGCAGGTTTTTGGCAAAATCACAAAGCAAAAAACCTCTGCCTTCAGCATCTCCATTCTTAAGTCTCCCCATTTCCTCACCACAGAGTGCCCCTCCTGTGATCCTTGAGAGCTCACATCCATGACTAGTCAAAGCCAGGTCATACAGATTTTGATATCTCTGCTCCCAAACCCACGGCAACTGTGCGGCCCCTTTCTCGTCCTGTGCTCAGCCATTTGCCAGCTGGAAATCTGAGCCGATAGGCAGCTTACTCTGAAGCCTTATATGGAGCAAATTTAAAAGAAACTTCTGTCAGGAATATTAGGATGTTAATAACAGATAAATTTCTCTTAGATAAATTTCCCCCCCAAATCGTAAATGCCAAATTTATGGTTTGGCATTTTTTTTGCAAGCCTTTTGCAAGAAGGATTGGTTTGGCAATCCTTTTCCAGGATTATCTCCGGGAAAATCCATGGGATGACAAGGTTGATATCTTGAGACTAAAGCTTAAGGAATAGTGGTGGAATGCTCCCTACTCTCCCACCAAAGCCTTGCATGTTGTGGTCCTGATAAAGTTCTCCTTCAAAGTGGAATCACTAAACAAGAACCAAAAAACAAAGAGGAAGCATATATAACAAAACATTAGCTTTTATCAATCCCACATGAAAAGTAGACAGAGGCTGTACTTCCCTGGGATTTTTTAATTACGAAAATGAATAAAATGGACTCTGGAAATATGAAGCATGCAGTGAACTATTAGACAGAAAGCTCTAAGGCTGCTGTGTGTCAAGGCCTCAGAATGACACATGTAGCGACACTGGATGTGCATCCAGGTTGATCCCTTTTGATGAACTCTCAGCAGACCAAGACCTGATGTGTCTGTCAGGACCCTTCGGGGTTTCACTGGTCCTTGGCTATCAGTCTTCCCCTGGAAGTTACCTCAGGGCAGCAGAAAGCCTCGATGCTCTACACTTCAGCACCTGCTCTGTGTCCTGTCCTCAGAGTGACTCGCACTGGGCAGAGACCCAGAGATGCAGCCTGCAGTGGGCACGCGGCTTTCTCTTGAACACCTGACACCCCTTCCCTAGGTAAACTATCTCAACTATCTCATCCCTCTTCCATGAGGCTCTGGTCTGAATCAGTTCAGGTCCTCCAAGAAGTAGGCGCCAAGGCGAGATTAGAAAGTGAGAGATTATTGGGGGAAACATTTATCAAGGATGAAGAAGGAGAGAGCAAAAGTAGATGGGGAGCACCTTCATTCAGACCATGATGCATGTTTGACATCTATGAAAGGAGAAAGGGAAGGAAACATTGGCAAAGAACCACCTCACATTACGAAGCGCTTTTGAGAGAGCCTTGGCCAGGCCAATGGGGGTGGGGTGGGGGTGGCCCTTGAATTTGTTAGAGCCCACCAGAGAGATCCCTCATCAGGAAGGACTGGCTTGGTTTGAGGACCCCTGTGGTGTGGTCACTGGCTGGGAGCGGCCTAGCAGAAACATGGTCTGGTGTGATCCAAAGTCACAGCAGCAGGAGGCAGGCAATCAGCTACGCTCCCCACAGCAAGTTCTCGAGAAGAGGGAGCTGGGTAGGATGCCACAGGGCTCCCGTGTACTGAGACTGTCAGTCCCATAACCCAACATACCAGGAGGGGGACAGATGACCCAAGCGAGACCAGTCGGAGCCCCTCTCAATAGGTGATATACAGACATTAGACAGAAGCAGCTTCTTTTTCCACTGGGGAATCCGAAGTAAGTGAATTGAGACCTGACAAACTGCCTTGGCACATACAGGAAGCCAAACTGCTTCCAGGAGAACATCAAACCACAGAAAACAAAGTTCAAACTGGGGAGCCCTGAAGCCTGGAGCTTCTTTAAGTACCTTCTTTTTATTTTTCCTTGTTCTAGTTTGAATTGAATTTCTGCTACAGTTAAAGTAGTGCTCTGCTTAATACCTGCATGTTCTCACTGTGCTTATAATGTATCAGAGACTGAAAGGCTCTGAGAGGTCACCTAGCCCTTCCTACATGTAATAGTAACCTGACAAACTATTTTGATACCTAAGTCTGGACCTAGTCCTAATGAATCAAAATCCCTCCAGGTGAAACCCACATATCAGGTTTTTTTGTTGCTTTGTATTAACTCCCCTAATGATTCTGTTTACCCGGGATTCAAAAACAGTGGTCTTATCAAATCCTCATTTTGCATATGTAAAAACTGTGGTTCAGACCTAAGAAGTGACTGGTTCCAAATCCACAAGTCCTTGGAGATAGAGCCAAGAGTTAAATGCACGTCTCCTTACTTCTCATCTGATGCCCCCTCTCCTTTCTTAAAGAATAGTATGTCATCTTACCTGGGTACCAAATATTGGGTTCATTTATGAATAAAAACCTGTTGTTTTTTAAGATGCCTATGGTACTGTCTCTCCTAATCTTGGAGGTATTTCTTTATCAGAATAGGAAGGAGTCACCACTCCCTGGACACGAGACCCAAGCACAAACAGTGCATTTCTCCATAAACACATGTCATGGCTGCATCATTTGACCCAGTCCTCCACTTCACAGGAGTCAGCTGCTTAGCACTGGAGAGTGAATGACACAGGGATTCCAGACCAGGCCATACCATGATGGAGAACAGCACCGATCAGGAAAAGAGATTGCTGGTGTTCACTGCAAAGTGCTCTTACACACCACGGCCTCCAGTTGTTACAGCCTGATACGAAGATGCATCTCCTGTGCTCTTAGGGATTCCTAAAACTCCAAATCCAATTAACGTGTAGATTCCTCAAGTCCGTGTCTTCTGACAAGCCACCCTATTTCTGAGTCCTCTCTCGACAGGCATTTAATGATCAGTAAGCACTTTATCATTTAAAATATTAGAAGAAAGCAGAATGCAAAATGTAGTGTCATTGCAACTGAGTAAAATGAATAGAAAAAAGCATAAGTTAATGATGCCTAATGAACCCTGGGTAAACATTAGAATCATCAGGGGAGTTCATACAAAGCAACAAAAAACTGATATGTGGGTTTCACCTGGAGGAATTTTGATTTATTTGGACTAGGTCCAGACTTAAGTATCAAAATAATTTGGTCATCATTATCTTATGCTTTGGCCACATATTGTCTTGGGGCTTAGGATCCAAGACAATATGGCAGGAGCCAAAATAAAGGAGACTGACCAAAAGCCTAGGCAGGTTAAGGGATGAGTGGGGGCCAATCTTCTGAGGACAGATGCCAAGTCCAGAGCCAGTTATTCAAGGGTAAGGGGGATAGGGATGGTAGGCAGACCCAGGAAGGACTGAGGAGATCAGGAAAGGGCTTACTCCCTGCAAAGGGGATTCGTGTTATGAGGGAAAATATTTTAATTGCCAAGCAATGACAATTCTCCAAGAATGTGTTGCTGAAGAGTGGAGTAGAAGGTACTGTATTACAGAATGTGACCCGGGACCAAAAACTTCTGATTCTGTCACTAGCCAGTTTTGAGACTTTAGACATTCACCTTTCTGGGCCTCAGTGTGGTGACTATAAGATATAAGGGGTGGACTAGGTAAGTCAACCTGTACTTATTAAATACCTTGGTAGAGGCAGCACTGTGCTAGACATAGGACATTCAATAGATTGTCTTGTGCAACAAATAACTTCCCTCTTCTCATGGAACTTAGGCCTCGGGTAGGCTTTTTTGGCTTTTTATTTTTTAATTGAATTTTTTTATTTTAATTGTTGTTCAAGTACAGTTCTCTGTCTTTTACTCCCGTCCCAGTCCACCCCCCCAGTGC
>PVKM010008718.1:21450-38543 GCA_004027735.1 Carollia perspicillata
CTTTTTATTTTTTAATTGAATTTTTTTATTTTAATTGTTGTTCAAGTACAGTTCTCTGTCTTTTACTCCCGTCCCAGTCCACCCCCCCAGTGCTCCCCAACTCCCTCCCATTTCCATCCCCCTTAGTTTTTGTCCATGTGTCCTTTATACTTGTTCCTATAATCTCCTCCCTTTTCCCCTGAAATTCCCTCCCCTCTCCCCTCAGGTTACTGTCAGCCTGTTTTCTATTTCAATGTCTTTGGTTATATTTTGCTTGCTTGTTTGTTTTGATGTTTAGGTTCCTGTTAAAGGTGAGATCATATGGTATTTGTCTTTTACCTTTCTTGGCTTTTTTTAAAAGATTTTATTTATTTATCTTTAGAGGGGGAAGGGAAGGAGAGAGGGAGAGAAACATCAATGTATGGTTGCCTTTCGTGCGTCCCCTGCTGGGAACTGGCCTGCAACCCAGGCATGTGCCCTGACTGGGAATTGAACCATGTTTGTTTGGTCCACAGGCCCGTGCTCAATGCACTGACCTACACCATCCAGGGCTTGGGTAAGGGTTTTTAAATATTTTGACATGATCCGCTATTAGAAATACATAAATATATTTTAAATCAAACATTGCATGTGTGTATGTGTATAAAACAAAATTTTCATGAAACAATACCTAATCCTACTATCTGTACTTTGTTATTGGTTCTGTTCTATCAATTTTTAAAAATGCTATCCTTAAGTTATTTCATACCTAACTGGAGAGTTATCACCAGTAGTTGGATAAACCTAATTTTGGAGGCTGCCCCCTAAAATTTTTTGTAACCTTTTAATTCAATTATGCTATCACACCAAGAGTTTGCTTATCTCTCAAGCTTGTCCAAGCTAGTGACCATTTACTTGATTTGACTTAAGCCCTTTGTAATCATGTGGACTGACATTCCAAGTCTAGGAGAGACCCTACCCACCTGTGTAGTGATTCTGGCCACAGCACACACACTTGTAACACATCCTGTCCCTGACTTCCATCAGCTCCCTGACATGGAACAACTTTGAAATGCCCTTTGCCTTTTTCCTTTTTTTCAAATTTTATGCTGTTTTTTTCATTGGTAGAGGAAATCCACTTTCCTCCAAAACCTCAACTTCACCTGCCAAACCACCGCCCATGGCAGAAAGCACATTCAAGAACAACAGACCCGCCGTGGCCTTTCCAGGGGCATGCCTCTCCTCCCTTGGCGTTTCCCCCCAGTGGAGCTAGCTGCCTTTTAGCTGAGAACTTGGTGTTTGCACCAGAAACACTCTTCCCCCAAAGGAAAGGTGCTTTTGAAACAGCTGTGTACCAGAATAACAACAACTGCACTTTCTGATAAAGAATAGGCTTTGCTGGTTTTATGAAGAGCAAATTGGGCCAAAGGTGACTTTCATTTTTGTGTTTGGGGAGGTGGGAGGGTTCCTTGTTAGTTTCCCAAGAGAAAAATAGGAAATTTCTAAAAGGTGGTGAATACAAGAAATTTTTCAAATGTGTGCTACCAGAACATGACCTGCTCGGGTTCAAGAAGCCAAACCTCTCTACCTTCCTTTGTTAGACAGTGTGGGCTCAGGAAAACCCCTGGAATCAGAAGGCAAGAATTTAAGTCCAGCTTCTCTTATATGCAGATTGATGCAAATGAAGACTAAAAACCTACACTCCTCACTGAGGAATTTACAAAACATACAACATGAATTAATAAAAGATAATAAATCGGTAGAGCAAAGGGTGTTTGTAAGAATTGCATAATAAATATGAAACCTCTACCATCTAGGAACCTCTCAAATGTCAGCTTTCTCATCACACATGTCAAACCGGAGCCTGCCAGCCAGCAGAACAGCAAGGGGTCCGCAGAGGCTTACAGGGGAGTGGAAGCACCACACTGAGGCCTCAGGCAGTCTGAGGAGGGGGGAGAGTGCGGGAGGAGGGGACTCGGCTGATTATCCTACTATGGAAACAGTGGGGAAAATTCAGTTTAAGTCCAAAATGATAGTTTGAAGCCTCCGTCTTCTGTCTTCTAATGCTGATCTTAGCCAGGTCCCATTTGCTATAAATCCCAAATCCTTTATGCATTAAAAAAAGAAAAGTTAACATTGCCTGCCTTAACTATGTACCTCCTCCTTTTACTAAAAGAGATAGTTCTGGCAAAAGAATTTTATAAAATTTAAAGTGTCTTAGGAACAAAATTAATAATAGTGATTCCATAAACATATATTGAGAGCCGGAGTTAGGGTCTGGGGACACAATTGTGAATACCCTGGCTGCTTCCAACTATTTGTAGTAAAATTACACAGGAGGAGAAAGCTAGGTGAGGTTTCACCAAAAATGATATATAAGCAGGTTCCTGGAAGATAAAATGTTGCTCACTAGTCACAGAGTACAGCATGGCCTGGGGGAGGCCTGGCTGGAGGAGAGACGTAAGAGAAAAGAAGATGCCCAAAGAATAACATGAGCAGAAATCTGGAGTTGGTTCAGTTTAATCGAATGTACATGCCTTGAACTGGAGAACTGAGAAGAGCGTGACATGGGTTCTGCCCCCGCCCATAGGTAAGGTCAATGTAATATGGTGTATCCTATGGGAGAGGCCTACCCAAGATGCCACGGGTGAGTCAATCAATGCATAAAAAGTTAGCCAGATGACATGGGAGGAGCAGATCACATCTCAGAGCAGGAAACCAGCTGGTATGAGTGCGTGATTGCGTGGGAAAGCATGCAGCACGCAGTGGGGTGAAAATGGCCAGTGGGAGGACTGCAAAGAGGCCAGCCTATCTGTTTCCTGTTAATGGTAATGGAAAATAAAGATGGCTTGTGCATGGCTTTCAACAGACAGCTAATGAGTTTATTCTTTATCCTGGGAGTGGTGCAGCACAGAACACTCTTCTGAGCAGACAAATGATAGTGTTAGGGAAGATAATTCTGGCCGCAGTAAGCCGAACATAGTGAAGTGGAGAAGAACCGGAGACAGAGAACGCTGGTTAGTTGGCTGCAAAAATAAACCAGGCCTGAAACGGTGGTGGCCCAGACTAAATTCAGGACAGGAGAAATGGAAGGACCAGACCTATTTTTCATCTGTCAGATGGAGATAGAGTGTTCATAGTATCAATTGAAGGTATTAACTGAGAGTTATTCTATTTTTAAATTCTGAAACAGGCAACTTTCTGCTGTTCATTCTTCAGGCTGCATTGAAAAGAGCAACGTCAGAGCCCCTCAGCCCTGGAAGCCCAGCCCTGGATTGGACAAATGAGGAGACTAGGACCAAAAAAGAAAAGAGTCTTAAATCAGCCTGTCTTAGTGGCAGATAAATAAGAACAATCCCCACCCCCTCCAAGGATTGGGGGTAAAGTACCAGGAAGTAAAACAGAGAGGGCAAGTGCTATAGAAAGTGCTGAGCCCCTGAGACAAGTCAAACCCAGATATACGGTTGTGTGGGTGCTGCCTCATGTTACTCAGAGCTTATTTCATCTGGGCTCAGCTGTCCCAGTTAAACTGCTTAGGGTATTCGTGTGGCAGTATCGAGCTGTTCTGATATTCCCCACCTACTGTTGCCAGGCTTATTTGTGTTTCAACCTGTCTCTATGTTTCTCAGAGCTAGATGAAAAGTAAAACAGAAATAAACCACCCAAAGCCATCAAAGGGGGGCTTCTCCCTCCCCTAATGAGCCACCACAGCCAAACAAATGATGCTTTCTGATAATACACACATATTGCTGTAGCCATGGAAACACACTTAGCAACAAAGGAACCTTGACCTTTCCCCATCTGTTTAGAATCCTCACAATGACACATTAATTTCAACATATGAAAACAAAAAAAGAAGGGTATAAATGTTATGTTTTCTATAATTTCTAGGCAGTACCTAGCCCAGTGTGGATAAAACTTCTAAATGAGAAAGAATGGTGCAGTTGGTTTTAGTCCAGCAGGCTGAGGTGGAACCCGGGTGGCATTTTACTTGCATTAAGCAAGATGACTCAAATATGCTCTGTTGCTTACTGAGAGATTCCAGGAAAATTGGGGCCAGAGATGGACAGCAACAAGAACAAACACTAGCCAGCATAAATATTCCCAAGAGACAATAATGGAGATCTCTAAAAACTAATATTCTATGAGAGCTAAAGCTTTCTTTCCATGCAGCTATTGTTAGCAGCCTGAGGCTGAAAACAGTTGAGACAGATTCAGTCCAATTCCAGCCAATCCAATAAACATTTAAGGAGGCTGCCTCTGCTTTCATTGATAGTTAAGGATGGGGTGTAGAAATACACGACACAGGTTCTGTCTCTATACATTTTTGTAAATAAAAAGACACTAACTCACTCACATCAATTGCAAAAGCTCTATGAAAGGCAAGATGGATGTTGCAAAAGTAATAAGGGAAGATGTGCGATGTGTCACTTGAGCTAAGCTTGAAGATACCAGAACATTTTCCAATAAGTTAACTGTCATATGAGTAGAGAGATGAGTCAAAGATATATTAACTCATTAATGAAGAACCAGCAGGACGGCAAAGCCAATTTGAAGGCACGGAGAAACTGATAGATGTCAGTGAGGGGAAAGAAAGAGAAAGGTCGCAAACTCAGACTGAAAACTGGTAATGCCCAATGGAATAATAAAAGCATAGCTTGGAGGTATCTTTCCTACCCAATAAAAAATCATTTGCAACATATAAATCTTCCACAATTTAGCACTCAATTTTCTAGAGTCTGAGCCCTAATCAAATAATAAATAATAAGCCAAACAAAGTTACCTTCCTCCAGAGTGGGAGATGACCCTTGGGTGCATTTGCTATGAAGTGCTCTAAGATGACATTGAAAGGACATGCAGGATTCTCCCTGCCTCAGTTGCACATTTTGAAAGATTTTTCTTTAACAAAAGAACAGAGAGAGAGCGTAACGGTGGAAACAAGCATCGTTAAAACTGAAGGAAGAGTTGGGATGACAAGGTCATTACTCAACTCCCCGCTCCAGTGCATCATTAGGAGAAAACAGCACTCTCAGCTATGGACTGAGTAAGAGAAAATAAAATTCAGTTTCAATTTGAGAAATATAGTCTTGAGAAGACAATCTTACAGGGTCAGAAATATATTGAGAATCATTTTTTTTCCATTTGCTAAAAATCCTTGTGGGTAGATTACATAGAGACTAATAATGAGGTAGGAAATCACTTTTGAAAATTACTGACCCCACAGAAAAAATAAATAAATCAAGAGCTACACACACAAAAAAAGCATTTATTTGGGCTGTCTCCCATAGAGAAATATAAAATGCTAATACTCGTTGTTTTTAAGAGCTAACTAATATATTGACACAACTAATGTGTACTGAACACATATATTACTCTTCAAATTCATGTCTACACAAGCTGGAATGGAAGAAGAGGAAGGAACGGTGGGGAAAGGCAGAGAAATGAAAGAGAGAGTGTAAAGGAGAAATATGGGGGGGAAACCAGAAGGAATCATAGAGACAAAAATGAAGGCTAGGAGGAGCAGGGTCGGGGACAGTGGAGACGGGAATCAGATAAAGTCACAACCAGGAAGGAGCGACAGACAGAAGAAGCTGAGGTTAAAAGAGCGAAGGGGGAAGGGAGAGGCAAAAACAGAGGGGTTCGCTAAAACTGGAAATAAGGGCAAGTTGAAATTTCCACTCTATTATTATTCACTTGCTCTGTGGATTTCCTTGTGACGCTATTAGAAGGAAGCAGTGATCAGCTGCTTGGCCATTACCCAACGTTCTTCAGTTAAACCCAGACGGGAGAAATTAGACTCCGTTCCGTAAGGGGATGCCGTGTTGTCTGAATGAACCGACGCTGGAGTAAGAGGTTGCAGCTCACAGTGAAGTAGAGCAGCTAAGGAGGCGTGGCCAGCTTCAGGGCCCATCCAGGCTTTCACCCGAGGGTGTGACCTAAGCAAGTCCCAAATGCCCGGACACCTCCTGGTGAGGCAATACTAAATGTGCCCCGTATACTTCAGGAAGGCAACGAAGTTGGGTGAAATGACAGGAGAACACACTGCCAGGGGCTCAGCAGCCTTCTACACCCAGGCAAGACTCCTGCGGTCTGGATCCAGCAGGCTTGGGCCACGCCCTCCCGGGCGCAGGACCCACGTGAGGATGCTAAACCCCCTTGTTTCTCCTCTTTCTCTGACTAAACCTTCTCCTACTTCACCCTTGTCTCCCAACACAACCGACTCCTCCTCTAAGAGGTTAATACAAGTTAGAGAGCGGCTACTTGGAAGTTTTCCGCTTTTAATTTCTGTTTAATGATGTATTAGCCAGGGTGCTATCACACCGTCCTACTTAACAGCCTTTCCTGGACGATAAATGGTGCTTGGCGCCCACCATGGCCCACAAACCCTACAATTAAGTGATCGTTTGTCCTCGCAGGCTTGACAGAAACAGGAGTGTGAGGCGGGCTGGGAGGAGCCCAGATTATTAAAGTAATAAATAATCTGGATGCCCCCACCAAACCGCTGCCTCCCCCGTCTTATTTACTTCCTTTTTGTGGCTTCGGAGACGGGAAAATGGGGGATTTAATTGCTTGGAAAGAAAGTTGCCTAAGGACTGCATAGCCCTCTTATCCCAGAAACAATAAAAAAGAACTGGGAGGCTCTGGAGCTAGAGTTTAATAATGGCTCTGCTGCTGGCTGGGCTGGGCTTCTCGGCCTCACAGGCTCCTTCTGTTTCTCCTAGAACTACACTCACCTGTCACAGGAAGATGCTGGAGGAGACCGAGGCAAAGGGCCTCTCACCTGCCAAAGGGACTCCCTCTAATGCCAGGTTCTTCTTCACCTTGTCTCTTGTTCCATGTCCTTTATTCTCTTTATAATAAGGCTTTATTTTTTCTAAATTAATCTAGCAAGCATTATTTTAGGTGTAGAAATCCCTGGATAATACTTTGTATTTAATATTCTTAAATGTCATTTTTTTCTCAGATATTCTATCTATTTGATCACAAATTTTAAATTATTATCACACAATGTAAGTGCATAGCTAAGTAACAATTTATCTGGACAGAACTCATCTTTCTAGAGTATTCTGATATCCAAAATATTATATAAAAGCATCACATAACTCAAAGCAGTTTTCTAGGAAGTTGAAATAGAATTGTGTATTTGCACAAAAATATATACACATGTATATATTTTCACTTTACACACTGTTCTCACAAACGTATGTGTGTAATTTCCTGGTCTTCAGTCTAAAAAGTAACAGTGCTTCCTACAGGCTTATTTTTAAGGGCCGGTCAGCCCTCTTCCTGCTCCTCTTGTCCAAATTAGGCTTGTGAAATTCAAATAACTCAAAATGAACCATTTTAAAGTGAACAATTCAGTGGCATTTACCACATTCACAGTGTTGTACAACCACCACTTCTGCCTAGCTCCAAAACATTTTTGCCACCCCCAAATGCACCCTCATTATGCATTATATTGAGTGGCTTCTCCTCTTTGCCCCTTGCCCTGGCTGCTGGCAACCAGCAGTCTGCTGTCTCTAGGCATTTACCAATTCCATGTATGAGGAGGGACCCAAAAAACCCAGAACTTATTTATTTTAAAATATCTGCATTTATTCTTACATGCTTAAACTTCAGTCACCTTCGAAGTCCTCTTCATTTGGTGCAATACTCCTATTGAGAAATTTTCCCCATTGCTCAAAACAGTTTTGAACTCATTGATTTTGATATCTTTTAGTGTTTCTGTCATTTTTGTTTGTTTGTTTCACCTCTTCCACGTTGGCAAAACATTTCCCATTGAGGACTTTTTCATCCGGGGAAACAAAAAATAAGTCAGTCTGGGTGAGATCTGAGACTGGGTGAATAAGGGAGGGTGGGGCACTGGGGTCAAGCTGTGTTTGGTCGAAAACTGCTGAACACTCAGCATGGTATGGACAGGTATGCTCATAAATCACCCACCATGAAATCAGCAAACATGTTCAAAGAGTCTCCAAAAAACAAAACCCATACAAAACAAAAATCACCGAACACAAACAAGCCTCTCACAACGATGCCAGGTGGTACACTGTTACAGATGGGTTCCTAGACCACTCACTGAGCAGGGAAATCGAGTACTACAAGAGGGATGCCCTCCAGAAGATACTTCCATTTTTTGGGGTCCCCCCTCATATTTCATACAAATGGAATCATATAATACATGACCTTTTGTATCTGGCTTCTTTTACTCAGAATAATGTTTTTAAGGTTCCTCCAGAGAGAAAGGTGTATCAGTACTTCCTTACTGTTCATGGCTGAGTAACTTTCCATTGTACAGACACCCACATTTGTTTATCCATTGATAGACATTGGTTGTTTTTCATTTTTGACCGTTGTGAATAGTGCTGCTATGAATATGTTATTTGAACACCTGATTTCAATTCTTAGGGGCAAATACCTATGAATGAAATTGATGAACTGTATGGTAATTTTTTGTTTAACTTTTTGAGGAACTGACAAACTAATCTCCATGACAGCTGAAACATTTTGCATTCCCACCAGCAATGTACAAGTGTTCCAGTTTCTCTAATTTGATTTCACACATGATTCTCACAAATATGGTTTCCCAGCCTCTAGTCTAGAAAGTTGTAATCCTTCTTGCAAGCTCACTATGAGGGACTAGTCACTCTCTTTTCTACTAGAATTGATGTGCCTACCAGTCCACAGTTTGGCCCAAAAGCTGAAATTTCCCACTCAAACTTAGGCAAAGTTGCTATGAAGAAACTTTGATTATTTTAAACACTAAGTTCTAAAGAAGATATTTTCATATATGCAAGGTCCCCAAAATTTTTATACACTTATTCCATCCGGGATTACAGATAGGGCTGTCATTATTACATACTTGTAAAAACTGTACTGGAGGCAACTGGGAAGAGAGGGAAACAATTTCACACCAAAAAACAAAGCAAACTAAAATCAAGGTATTTGCAAACTTATTCACTTAACAAGATAAAAAGTGAGAAAGGGAATGATCAAAGTATATTATAGTCATAAGAATGTAAATACAATTATTAATTTGGCCAAAAATGATAATATAAAATTATATCAGAAGGATGGGGAAAAGTAAATACAGGATCTGGTGATATAAGATAGGTAAATTGTCAAGCACCAGAAAAAAAAAGGCAGTAGATAATGTTTAAAATTGATAGATCAAAGATAAAAATGTTTATGAATGTTTTAGGTATTTATTGATATATAACAAGTTACTCTAAAATTCAGCAATTTAAAACAACCACCATTATTTTATTATTCCTGACATGTATGTATCTCTTAGACTTTTACCGAATCAACTCCATACACTTTCTAAAGAATGTGTGAGAAAATGATGTTTCAAGATGGCCCCTTCAACTCACAGACTCTCCTTGCAATGTAATAGTGCTGCTCTTCCCATTTAGATGTGGCATCTATTATTCCAATCACTGAATGAGTGTAGGCCTCTGACCGTGTTGAAAGTGATATTAGGCGACTTCTCTGACTAGGTCATAAAAAATGATTCAGCTTTCACGTGAGCCTCCAGGGACGGTTGGAGCTCTGAGCTGCCACGTCAAAAGTCTGAGGCCGTCGTGCTATAAAAGCAGAAGAAATTAATGGCACAGAGAGAAGCCATGTGCAGGTATTTCAGCCAACAGTCTCAGCTGCAGTCCCAGAAGGCTCATGTGCCAAAGAAGTCCTGGTGCAGGGACCAGAAAATAGGAGCTCATTTTGAAAAACTAGATGTATGAACACACACACACAAAATCAACCAAGTAAAAAGAACCCATAATTAACAGAACTGTAACAATCAACAATAGTTATTAAAACAACTACAAAACCCTGACATAACAAATATAGCAACCATAGAAAGCCTGTGAAAGGCAGAAGGAATGCAAGGACTTGAAGAACAACATAACAGTGAGTTCGTTGGGTTTTTTTTTCTGTCTTCCATTCATGCCAGAGCTGGTACAAGAAGGCTGAAACCCAGAACCCCAAGCAGGCACAAAGGTCAAACCCCGCCTCCCCCCGAAAAAAAAACCCTGTTCTCTCTAGTCAAAGGACTTGCGAAAGATCAGCCTACAGAACAGAAAATCTTTTTTATAATACTCACCCTACTCCAGCCAAACACCAATGAAAACACCACTCACATTCCCTCCCTCCTGCAAGTTTCAGTGGGGACAAGGAGGTAGCTAGATCACCCTCCCCCTATCCAGTGGGAAAAGATAGTGGTACTCCAAATCCCCCACCAGGGGGCTGATGGTGGGACCAAACACGGAACTAAACTTACATGCCTAAGTGGCAGCAACAGGGAGTTACCAGTTCATGTTTTACCTTCTCCAGGGAGATGTCCTCAGGGCCCAACCAGAAGCTTATCACACACCCTACTTCTCTTTCGCCAGGGTAGGGTCCCGGGGCCTAGCAGGTAATGGAACATTTAATCTCCAACCTAGACCTACACACTGTACCTAAACAGGGCAACTACCTGCCAAATAAATAAATAAATAAGATTAAATAGGATCTGAACTCTCACAACTTAACACCAAATATGTCAAATATATGATTGAAAACCACTCTTCATACCAAGGACTAGGACAACCACAAACTGGATGATAAAAGACAATAGATACCAACAGTGAGGAGACTCCAATTTTGGAATCACAAAAGGATTTTAAAGCAGCCATCATAAAATGTTTTCATTTGGCAATATGAACACTCCTGAAACAAATGAATATTAGAAAATCTCAGCCAAAAAAAGAAATACACACAGATACAAAAATAAGGAATACAATATCAAAAATAAAAACATGTCACTGGACAGACTCAAAAGTAAATTGGAGTAAACTTAAAGACAGATTAATAGAAATTACCCAAAATGAACAACAGAGACAAAAGAAATTTAAAAAAAAATGAAGAGCTCCTCAGGAATCTCTAAAACAATAAAAAAATATCTAACATTTGTATCACTGGAATTGCAGGAGAGGCCAAGTGTGGGGTTGAAAAACATATTCAAAGAAATGATGGCTGAAATTTTCCCGTCTTCACCAAAAGGCAAAAACGTACTAATTTAAGAAAATGCATGAATCCTACACAGAATAAAGACAAACGAATTTAAAAAAAAAAAGTAAAGGAAGTCACATGGAGATATGATCAAATGTCTAAAACCCAAAGTCACACACACACACACAAAAACCTCTTGAGAGGTTAGTCTTATCTGTAGTAGACAAAACCTATTCAAATGACTGTAGATTTCTCATTGAAACCATGGAAGCCAAAAGGAAATAGGGGAAAAAAAGCACAAACTTTCCAATTACTGAAATCAAAGGTCTACCAACAATGAACTCTATAACTAGTGAAAATATCCTTCAGCAATAAAAAAGGACATTAAGTGATTCTCAGAATAAACAGAACTAAGAAAAATGTTTGCCAACAGCTTATTCTTCAGAGTCATTAAAGGAACTTCTCTAAACAGAAAGGAAGTGAAAATGGAGCAGAAAGAAACCTGACCTTAACAAAGCTAGACAGAACAAAACAATGGGTAAAAATAGGATAAATATAATAGACTCTGCCTCACATACGAGTTTTTTGATATTCTACTTGGTGGATAAAGCACAAATTATAACATCATCTGATGTGGTACTCATGTATTTTAGAGTAGAAACTAAAGACATTTATGTTTTAAAAGTCAGATATATAAAAGAAACTAAATGGAAATAATGTTCTTACATCTAGCTGAAAGTGGTACAATGTCAATACAAGTAGACTGGGGAATATTGCATGTGTATATTTTAATACCAAAGGAAACCAATAAATATATATACATTATATTGATATATTAAAAATACTAGAGGTAAATGAAGACAAAATTCTAAACAAAGTTTAATAACTTACAAGAAGGCTAGGAAAGGTCAACAGAGGAGCAAGAAACAGAACAAAAATACAGAAACTAAAATGGCAGAATTAAGCACTAACATTTAAAAAAGTTAACTGTATTCTAGATGGCCAAAAAAAAAAAGAGAGAGAGAGAGAGAGAGATGGATGTGGATAAAGGCCCAACAAACTCCTGGAGTTGAAAACTACATCTGAGAACAACAAAAAAGGCCCAGTATATATCCTGTAGTAGATTAGTCGGTGCCAATGAAAAGATTAGTAAGCTTGACAACACAGACATGAAACCTATCCAAAAGGAAATATACCAAGAAAAAAATTTTTTAAATAAAAAGAGCACCAGTGAGCTGGAAACAATTTCAAGCAATCTAATAAATGTATAATTGGAGTCCTTAGGGGATAGAGCAGAAAAAAATATTTGAAGAAATAATGACTCTAAAACTTGATTAAAACTATAACCTCACACATCCAAGAAGGTCAACACATCCCAAGTACAAGAACTGGAGAAAATTAAACCAACATATATCATAATCAGTTTTCTCAAAGCCAGTGATAAAAAGAAAAATATTTTCTCTGGCTTCAGTGGAATTAAATTAGAAATAAATAAGAGAAATATATCTGGAAACATCATCACTATTTTCAAACTAAATAATACACTTCTAAACAACCCTTGGATTAAAGACAAAATTGAAAAATTAGAACATACTTTGAACAGAATGAAAATGAAAAAGCAACATATCCAATTGCGGGTGACATAACTGGAGCAGTAGATAGAAATTTACAGCAGCAGTTTAGGAAAAAAAGGCCAAAAATTAATGATCTTAGTTTTCAACTTAAGACACTATAAAAAAGTAAATGAAGCAATGTAAGTATAAGAAGGAAACTATGAAAGGATGAAATGGAAATCAATGAAAATTATGAACTCTGAGATTTGAGAGTCACACTGGGTCCTGAGCAATAAAAGATGCCAAAAGACAAGAGATTAACATCTTCAAAGTAGTGTGGAAATTACTGTCAGGTGAGATTTCGATAAGAAATTAAATGATCACTCATGAGCAAAGGAGAAAATAAAAACCTTTCCAAAAATACAAAAACTGAAAGTGTTAACTAATGACAAAAGCTCCATGAAATAACTGTGTGAGATATACTTCCACAAGAAGGAAATTGAACCCGGAAGAAAGAAGTGGAATGCAAGAAGCAACAAGCAAAGAAGGCTCTTCTTCTATTTTTAATTTTTATTGAATTAATTGGGGTGACAGTGGTTAATAAAATATTACAGGTTTCAGGTGTACAGCTCTATAATATATCATCTCTGTATTATATTGCTCGTTCACCACCCAAAGTTAAGTCTCCTTCTATCGCTATTTATCTCCTTTACTCTCTTCTGCCTCCCCCCATCCCCCTTTCCCTCTGGTAATTGCCATACTGTTATGCGTCTATGACATTGTTGTTTTTTTCTCAATCCTTTCATTTTTTTCATCCAGCTCCCAATCCCCTCCCCTCTAACAGCTATCAGTTTGTTCTCTGTATCTATGAGTGTTTCTATTTTGTGTGTTAGCTTATTTAGATTCCACATATAAGTGAAATTAAATGATACTTGTATTTCTCTGACTGGCTTATTTCATTTAGCATAATGTTTTTCAGGTCCATCCATGCCGTATAAGATTTTCTTTTTTTTGACAGGTGAGTAGTATTGCATTGTGTAAATGTACCACAGCTGTTTTATCCACTCACCTACCGATGGGCACTTGGGCTGCTTCTAAATCTTGACTATTATAAATAACCCTGCAATGTACATAGGAGTGCATATATTCTTTCAAATCAGTGTTTTTAGTTTTTTTCAGATATATTCCCAAAAGTAGTATCATTGGGTCATAAGGTGGTTCCATTTTTAATTTTTGAGGAAACTCCATACTGTTTTCCACAGTGGCTGCACCAGTCTGCATTCCTACCAACAGTGCACTAGGGTTCCCTTTTTCTCCACATCCTGGCCAACACTTGATGTCTGTTGATTTATTGATGATAGCTATTCTGACAGGTATGAGGTGACATCTCATTGTGGTTTTAACTTGCATTTCTCTGATGATTAGTGCTGTTGAGCATCTTTTCATACGTCTATTAGGCAACTGTATGTCCTCTTGGGGAAGTGTCTATTCAGGTCCTTTGCCCATTTTTTAATTGGATTACTTGGGTGGTTTTTGTTGTTGAGTTATATAAATTCTTTATAAATTTTGGATACTAACCCCTTTTCAGATGTATCATTGGCAAATATGTCCTCCATTCTGTGGGTTATCTTTTCATTTTGTTGATGGTTTCCAATGCTGTGCAAAAACATTTTAGTTTGATGTTTATTTTGTATTTCATTTCCCTTGTCCAAGGTGATATATCAGAAAAAATATTGCTGTGAGAAATGTCCAAGATTTTAATGCTTATGTTTTCTTCTTGGATTTATATGGTTTCAAGTCTAACATTCAAGTGTTTAATCCATTTTGAGTTTATTCTTGTACGTGGTAAAAGAAGGTGGTCTAGTCTGATTTTTGCACATACCTGTCTAATTTTCCCGACACCATTTATTGAATAAATTATCTTTGCCCCATTGTATGTTCATGCCTCCTTTGTCAAATAGTAATTTCTGGGCTCAAGAAGGTTCTTCTTTTAAAAGTAGGTGTCAACAGTAACCATAAAAATATATTTACCCTGCAAACTATCAACAGAGATAGCAAAGGGAGACAGAGTGCAATAACAAAGTCTAAACAGGTTCAGGGCCAATGGTTATTTGTATTTATAAAATCAATCTCAAAAAAGGAATATTGGAAATAGAAAGAAGATGTTAACTAAAGAAGGTGGAATTCCAAATACTATTACATCGTTTCTTGGATATCTGTAAATCACAGAGAATGGAGTTTCAAGATAATATTTCTTCTTGTGACTTTTTCTGCTGTTATTACCAAAACCTTAGCCAAATGGTGTGATTCTCTTTCATCTTCTGCTTGTTTTTGTAAGTCCATATTTTGCCTGGAATGCCAAATTTCTTTCTTAACACCCATTTCTATTTTTAATCATGTAAATTAAAGTTTTAAAAATGGTCCAATCTTCAGAAATTTACTTTATAAATGTTGCCTCTGAAACGTGTGTTCCGATTTGTACCGTGCTCCTAGCACAGTAAATGGTGGCTGAGCGGAGGGAAGTTAAAAAGGACTCTAGGACGTATAATGAGGCTTTCTTCGTTTAGTTATTTAAGGGGAAAAAACCTCTTTCAGGCTTCCCTACTGGAAAACCAGCTCTGTGGCCTTAGTGGGCATTGCCATCTAGTGGAAGCATTTTGTTTCAATTCTCAGAACAGTCAATTAGCAATTAGCTAATGGCTTCAGAAAAGTCATTTAACTCTGCATCAGCAGTCTGTTGCATAAAATTGGGGATTATAGTGCTTGCTGTGTCTACCTTCTCAGCTGAAGTTAAAAAAAAAAAAGAGGGAGGAAGTAATGCAGAGCCTTCGAGTCTTTATTATTAGTTCATACCTCACTTGAAAGGTGGAAGTTCATTTTTGTCTAACAGAAAGCAGAAGCCTCAAGGTAAATGTAGATAAGTTGGGCTGAACCCTATCGATTTTCTCTCCTCCTAGAACTGTGGCATATATTCACCTAATTAGTGCTTCTTAAAATATATGAAATGACTGCCTAGGACCCCATAACCTATAACCTTTGTATGTCATGTGGCCTACACAGGCCAATTACAAAGGAAAATTATGGGCCCGGTTCTCATGAACCTCAGAGGGTAAACCTCAGAGGAGGCCATGAAGGGGTCGTTGATCTCAGGGAGAGAAAACAGACCAAAGCATTCCTGGACTTACAGCTAGCTTGGCAGCAGAGTCCTGCCCGGGATTCTACGGGGGCTGCTGTGCCCTCTCTGAGGCCCTCTAATTGCCTTTTCTCCCCTCTGGGTCTTCTTTGTTTCCACCTCTCATTCATATTCAAGACTACGGTCTGAAGCCTTGAACAGATATGCAAAGTGTTTCTTAAATGCAGACAATTGAAATACAAATGTTCCTCCCTTGTGCTATTAATTATTTTATAGCTTTCCCCAAGCACCCTTTGTATAAATAATGACTTAAATGGTGACTATAAAATGTGAAGAGAATGTTTTCCCCAGTTTCTCTGCCCCTGCTTCTCAAGTTGCATGGTTCATCTACACCCGTTCCTCCCCTCTCCTAGTATGGGAAGAAA
The DNA here is from genome assembly GCA_004027735.1 of Carollia perspicillata. Lineage (NCBI taxonomy): Eukaryota > Metazoa > Chordata > Mammalia > Chiroptera > Phyllostomidae > Carollia > Carollia perspicillata. The sequence goes on from PVKM010008718.1 coordinate 37,509, forward strand.
AAAGAACTGCATCAAAAATGCACTTTTCTTTTTTTAGTGAGATTATAAAGAACCTGAAGATCTTTCAGTATGATCCTGCCACCAGTCACCCACGTGACCCTGCTTAAGCCCCCTTAACACTTCATCTGTGGAATGGAGTTAACTAGCTAACTGTCAAAATCATCAGCAGTGTTGGTTACATAGGAAGTCCTCAATATCATATATTTTAATGAAAACAAGTTGGCTGACCAGCTTGTTAGCTTGCAAGCTAAAGATCTCAGACCCATCACAATTCTTGACATCACTGAATTGAGTTTGTTTTCCAGTCCCCAAATGAGTCCTCTAGATGTACATTATTAGGCAGCCAAGGCGACAGCTCAGTGAAATGATACTCTATCTCCACTTAGAACGTGAAGGAATCAATTAGCTATTTCATTTAGAAGAATCATTGCTTATCTAAAGCGGGTGAGTTTTCCTTTTTGATCTTATTTTTTTAACCCCCAAACGAACTCATGTGTAAACGCCTATATGTATGCATAGCCTAAATCATTCTCATACTGCAGCTCTTCTTGCCCCCAGTAAGGAGAAGGCAAGTGTGTGGTGTGAATAGTCAGGAATTCTGTGTTGGTTATTCACTATGAACCAGGAATGACACACGCACCTCTCAAATTCTCAGTTCATCTGTGTTTTTCCATTTTACAGAATGTGAAACTGGGTGTCAGAGGTGTTGCATACCTTGCAAAAATCACACAGCCAGCGTGTTGCAGAGCTGGATTAAGAACTGAAATTTGCCTGACTGCGAGTCGGTTCTGCTTTACAATATTATTCCTCGAGACGAGGTGGAGCAGAGGGTCATCCGCACGGGTATGAGTGTGCTTCTCCACCAAAAATCTCTCTCCCTCTTCTACTGACTACAACTCCACCAGTAAAGAAGACAGTGCTGTATCACGGGGAAACACATTTCAAGTCAGATACCACGAACCCCCAGATCTTGGGACTGAGGCTTACTGTGCCTTTAAACCCCTTACCTCTCTGAATATCACTTTTATCACCTTG
>PVKM010008719.1:0-38446 GCA_004027735.1 Carollia perspicillata
GGGCTAGGCGAGAAAGATGAAGGGATTAAGAAAAATTATCTCATAGACAACAGTATGGTAATTACCAAAAGGAAATGGGGGGAGGCAGTAGAAAATAAAGGGGGGATAAATAGTGATGAAAGAGACATGACTTCACAATATAATATATAAATGATATATTATAGATCTGTATACCCTAAACCTATATGATTTTGTTAACCAATGTATCCCCAATAAATTCAATTAAAAATTTAAAATATATCACTTCCAAGGTAGTCCCTCTATTACTTTCTCTGATAGTACTGTGTACTTTTTCCTTACCGAAAATGTAATTAAATCATAGTTTGCCTTAATCATTCATTTAAATACCCTGCTCATTCACTCTTCTTAAGACTCACAAGGGCAGGAATCATGAGGGTTTTTTTAATTGCAAAATTTCTAGAACTTAAGAGAACACCTGGTACAAAGAGGGAGCTTTGAATGGCTGATTGAATGAATCAACACAAAAATGCCAAGTGTTTTAAATGTGTGATAATGAAGGCTCACAACTATAAAAACCTCATGTGAATCCATTGCAAGTTGTTTTATACTATACAAAAATTTCATTAACTAAAAACATGTGAAAAATGAAAAATTATTTCAGATTAAACTAAAGTTTCCTCATTCTAGTAAGCTAGTTCACTATTCGATAACATTAAGGACACCAGAATTACCATTTGTACTTTAGAGAATTGAAACAACATCCTTGTGAAACTCAAGTTTGTGTGTGTCAGTAAAACCTTATATCAACAGGGTTCTTCTCAAAATGTGTACACACAGTGATTCTTCCCAAGGGGTGGAGGGTTGAACACCACATTACAGACTATTCCGGAGGAGCTATGCACTACATCTATTCTCAACAGAAGAAAAGTATTGTTTAAAGTGAAATTAAGTAAGTGTCTTGAAGAGCTTCTTCTTGTTGAATTTGACAAGGGAATCAGTTCCTGTGAGATACCTAAATATGAGAATAAAATCATGTAAAGAAAATCTGTAAAATGTCATGCTTGTAAAAGTCAGGGTTATTTTTATAAAGCCCATTAACTGATGGAGTGTACGGCTCTTTTTCTTCCAGCTAAAAAACATTAGGGGAAAGAAAAGTCCCTTGGGAAATGGACTGTTTGGCTTACTGAAGTGGTAAACACTGCAGAGATTTGTGTATTAGAAGATTAGTTTCAACACACTTAGGGGTGATTTTTTCCTAAATCAGCAACATATACAGAATGTAAAACCTGCAGTTCATGGCAAAAATAAGGAAACATAAGAATGCAAGGAATTAAAAACTGGATAGGACCCCTGGTGATTGAATCTATTTATTTTCAACTTTAGGCAAGAGACTACAGAAAAAAATAAAATGGAATGAAAAGAGTGAAAAATTTCTTTCCTGAACATCTAATCAGAAACAAAAGGATAGGAAAAATTAGGCTTTTTATTTTGTTTAATTTTTAATTTATTTTTCAGAGAGAAGCCTCAGAGAAGGGGCCAATTTTACAAACACTTTTCATACACTGTAGAAGAAGCTAACTGCAAACTAAGAAGACTGTATTTTTGAAAGATTAAAATGTTTTTAGGATATACTTAAGTGTTTTTTAAAATAACATTTATTTTCTTGTTTTAGATCATATACAGTTATTGTAAAAGTTAGTAGAAAAAGGAAATCAAAAGCATTTGATAATTCCATCTCACATGAAGATAACAAATTTATGACTAAATCTAGGATTTGCTGTCCATGTCCTAATGTTCATGCTGTGAATTACACAGAACAGAGGCAGTGGGGCAGAGGGGCAGGGTATAACTTCAGAATGACGCAGTGAAGTAAACATGCGGCAAATAATTATGTGACTTAGCACAGGAGTAAAAGCCACCAAATTTTTCCCTGATTCTCACTAAATTTTCTTTCTTTTTAAAATTTTTTATTGTTGTTTAATTACAGCTTTTTCTAGTCAACTACAGAAATAACTGGGAAATACACACATGCATGAGTAATAAAATGGAAGCAGAAAATACTAAATACAAAGGGAAACAGAAATAAAACCAGTAGATTAGCCTCAATTCTTTCAAAACTATGATAAAGTTCTTAGAATTTAGTAATTTTAAGCAATAAAAAAGAATTCCAAATGCATGACCTTGTGACTGAGGAAGCAAATGTAGCCATAGATATAAAGTATATTTAAAACTGTTAAATGAGAGGGAATAGACATCTGCTACTTTTTTTCCAGGCATGTCCCTATTCTTTCCCCTTTTCTTTGATGAAATACTCATTGCCCACATATCATTCAGGGAGGCAGGGTCCATCACCATCTCCAGTGTTTGACATACGACCTAAGATAATAAGACATTTCAATCTACCCAGATTTCCACCCCAGGCCCACAAACTACTTCAGGAATTAGGCATGTGAATTAACTGAACAGGGGGAATCAGCCTGGGGTTTTCAGGGACAGAGTTCAAAAACAGTGTTCTTTTCTGCTGAATTTGAACCAAGTGAACATAAATCTAAAATAATCTACCTTACTAAAAATGAAGCCAACATAGCTCGTAATGCACTTCAGTTCCTGGGCCTTAAGTTTTAATCATCTAATGCTCCCCATGAGTTTTATAATTATACGACCCATTGCATCTCCTCCTTCCTGCCCAAGACAGTTGAAACTGGATTTTCAGTTACTTCCAACCCAAGCAGCTTTGCTGATCGTTTAGCCTATATGCAAGTTTATGCCAATAAATTTTACACTGTGTATACAGGAAAAATTTAATTAGCAAGATAGATTTAAGAAAACATAAATATTTAAAAAGATAATCTCACTTCTCATATGTACTTATCTTTTCCCATCAGACTTACAGATTCAATTGGTTCATAATAAATTTTTCCCACTGTTTGAGGAATGGGTCACTCCCATGAATTAACTTGGACTAGATTGCATTCGATACAGCCACTGGCCACTTGTGGCTCTCAGACACTGGAAGCATGTCAGTCTGAGATGAAATGAACTCTAAGTATAATATACACTCTGAATTTCACATAGTATGAAAAAAAGGAAAGCTACATATCTTCAATAATTTTTATATTGATTATATGTTGACATGTTATTACTATTTTGACATATTAGGTTAAATAAAATACATTAGTTTTGTGTTTTTATTTTTACCTTTTAAATATGACAATTGACCCTATTTAAAGTCACATATGTGGCTCACATTTGTGGCCTGTGTTGTATTTATACAATGTTTGTCTACAGTATATAAAACATTTTCTAAATCTTAGTAAAATACATGGGACATTTTTCTTTATACTTATATTTTGACTGTTAATTTGTAAATGTACTATCACTTTAATATGTAAATTCTGATAATAACTTAAAATAAAGAAACAGGCATTGTCTTTGTGAATATAAATCATCATCTCATATATACTGGGCCTAGCAAAGTTTGGAAATCTTGACAAAAATAGACTCGTCATCATGGAAACTAATTTACTGACATAAATGTATAACTGGTCTTAGGAACAGTTTGAGCCAAAGCTCAGATGATATCACCATGTCTATATTTTGGCTCTTCTTTGGCTCTGTTCTCAGGTTCTGACTGGTCACCCCATCGCCTTTAAGCTTGGAGTATGATGTCTCCAAGTCCAGTAGATGAGAGTGCTCACACGGTAAACCCACACAAATCCTGGGAGGCATTCGCTGGCACTGGCTTGATTAGGTCACTTCCATTTATTTTTGTGTGTGTGTGAAGGGAAGTAGAAGACTGATTTGTGTTCAAATATAAAACTTATAGTTATGAATTTGTGTCTGGGACTACTAGTTGTCTCTCAATATCTACTCTCAGTTTCTTTCTTAGTAATGTGACCCTGATTTTTATTGGACACAATAAATAAACACCATAGTTCCCCGAGACCCTGGCAGCCGGGTAAGTACGGGTGATTAATTCAGGCCAGTGGGACATTGTGACTTCTGACAAATATTCTCAGAAGAAATGAGCATCCTTCTTCATCGTCATTTCCTTCCTTTAGGCTGAAATGCACATGTTGAAATGCATATGTGATGGCTGAGTTGAAGTAGCCTCTTTTGACCACAAAGTGTAACCATGTGTGGAGGATCAGAGGACAATGTTATCAAAGGAATCTGAAAACATGCTGATTAAGAGACGTTCATATGAGACATACACTGGTTTGTATTACATGAGAGATAACAGTATCTTGTTTAAGACGCTGTTATTTTGGGTTTTCTGCTACTCAAGAATGGACCTAATTTTATTGATATAGTTCCAAACTATTGATGTTATATAAATTCCAGGTCAGGAATTTTGGATAACTGTTGACATAGCATAACAGTGTAAGCCAAATTTTACTACATTAATTTTTTAAGAAAATCTTTGTTTTGATATTTTCTTTTCTTTTATTTCATATGTCTTTAGATCCAATTTTTATATTAATATTTTGATTATAATCAATGTTCAGTTTTAAATATAAAATTCAAATGTTCAATAATTTAAGATTACTTAAATAGTATTCTGTAAATTGTAATTATTCATGTTTTAAAAAAGTAGTCTTTTATTGTATAATTTGGGAAGTGTTAGCTTGACTATTCAACTTCACATATATCTTTGCTCTGGTATTTATTATGAACATCTTTGCAGGTATTAAATCAATACCAAAATTTCTGTCTGGATATGAGTTTTCACTTGAGCTATGAAGATTTATATAGTCGTAATCTTTCTTACCTTAGTGTTTTTGATAATGTCATAGATATCTATAAAAATGTGTGTGAAATAAAGATGTGTATAAATACAATTTAATAATACAAAAATCTAAATTAATTTGAAAGATAGAGTAGATACAACTATGGGATCAGACCAAAGCGAAGTAACTTTTTGGTCCTCTACTTAAAAAAGAATTCAGGAATAAAGTGGGATTAAAACAGTTTCTTGAGTAAGCTAGTGTTAAGTAGGCTTAGAAAAATACATTTTTTTTTTCAGGAAAAGGAGTGAATGCTATAGATTCCAGGGGAACGGCAGAGATAAATCAACCTGACTTTGCAGAGAGGGAGTCATGCTCAAAGTGCCATGCAAAGGCAGTGTTGGTGGTGACATGAACAATTCAAGTGAGGGGAACAGGAGGCTTAAGAGGAGAGAGATTCATATTGAATCAGAGAATTAGGTCAGCGGGAGGTTGTATCAGTCCATAGATAAGCATGTATGAAGTAAGAACAGAAACAGAGGGTAGATTGGAGAGAGATTAGAAGCCATTTAACAGAAAATCTGATAACAGTGTAAGTACATCTTCATTGTTAAAAGTGCCATCAATGTGATTTACTGTGGAGAAATGGGCCACTGAAATGAGACTTTTAAAAAGAAAAATAGTACAAGAAAGAGGAACTGTTCTGTCTTCATCAAGGTGGTAATGAGAGACCCCAAATACATTTAGTTAAATCAATAGGGGAAGTTCAGAGGTGATAAACATTCCGAGGTGAATACATCAATTGAGAGCAACAGGATTTCATGAAATTGAAGGGTTCTTAGAACTCTAGTCAAATACTATGACTCTCCTGATCCTTAAAGATGGTTCAAAATATATGTTATAATAAAATTATTTCAAATCACTGAATCATTTCACAATTTATTTATTTATGCATTGACATCTTTGGGAACAATGTCACAATAGTACAACAAGCAACAAGCCATGCGTTTAACATGGTGAGGTAAACCATCCACCATCCACCATCTGACTGGCCGGCTAAAAGCATACACTGGTGACCTCTGCTACAGAAAGCTGTCCCTGGTAGGCTTTTTCAGCAGATGACAGGGGTATTACATGGCCTGAGGGCAGTGGATGCGGGGATAGGGCACCAGGTTGGTCTGGAATTCAGTCAGATCAACATTCAGGGCTCCATCAGACCTGAGTGATGGAGGACACATTTGACCTATCTACCTATTCAGGTTAGTGTAGGTTGAACACTCAGTATTGAAGTTTCTATGACCTATGTCATAGAATATCTTAATGTCAACAATGAAGGCATAATCAGAGTGCTCCACGGTGATGTGTATGGTGAGAATGGAGTTGTGGGGCTCAACTACAGCTGTGGAAACCTCAGGGGTAAATGCAGTAAATGCAGAACTTCAGCTTAGGGTTTTACCATAATCTATAAATAGATGTTCCATCTGCTGAGAGATGAACTGAGAATCAGTTCCCCCTCCAAACCTGTGGAAGCCCTGAAGACCTGTGCACAGGTTGGCCAGTTTCTGAATTCAGCCCAAGAGAAGGTCAATGATCTCCTTGCCAATGGTGTAGGGTCCACAGACATGGTTATTGGCAGCACTTTCCTTGCCTGTAATCAGCTGCTCAGTGAGGAAGAGCTGGAGGGAGATACCAGTGAGAACTTCATTAATGATATCGAGTTCTAGGTCTATAAACACTGCCCTACATGCATGTTTCCCAGCACCTGTCTCACTGAAGAGGGTGTTGAAAGAAGGGGTCATCTCCATTGCCCCCACCGCGTCACTCCAATGGTCTTGTCACTTGACATCTGGCCATCTGGCTGAATGCCCTGTTCCAGGCTGTAGAGCTCCCAGCAGGCATTGCTAATCTGGCCACCAGCCTGGCCAATGTGGATGGAAATGCGCTCACTCCTGGTTGCTGCTTTAAGGCTGATGAATGGAAAGCAGAGGAGAGGCTGTTGCTTCTTACGGCAGGACTCTTAGGCAGTCACTGTAAGAGAACTTCAATTTCACAATTATTTTGAGTAATCAGCATAACAAATAATGTTGAGTATGGGTATTGCTTTACAGTTTTTTTGTTCTCTAGGAAATAGACCCTAATATTAAATTTCTATTACATTGGGGATGAATATAGATCTCTGGTGCTACTGAAAATGCTACAAACTATACTTTCAGAAGGATTTACTACAGGAAGAATGACATGGAATTGGACTGGGCCGCATTAGTAACATCATTCACACCAACTCACAAGTACACAGGTTCACATTATTCCTGTGTGCAAGGCAGAAAAAAGAACAGCCTCTGCCAAGCGGCTTCCAGAACACTTCCTATGTTTCAGCACTTCAAGGAGGGAGTAGTCAATGCTTACATACAAGAACATTATTTTGTTACACAAATGGATTCTGTCAGCGTTCCTGGTATCTATGTTGAGGTATTAGATATATGTGCACTTTTTCACAGGTGGTACAGTTTCATTTCATTCTATTATGGCCCATATGTTTCTCTTGTATGCCTGTGCATACATATCAAGGGTCAAGAACCCAGGCATATATAAGAGTGAAAATATTTTTGAATTATTGCTTTGAATTATTTTTTCAGATATTTCAAAATATTTTGTGTTAGGAAAAATACAAACTATGACTTTCAATACTTTTGCATTTTATGTGAATATTTTATGGAAAATTTAATTAGATTTACACTAAGTCTCATTTATGTATATTTATATATATGTGTATATACATATGTACAAACTTGTGTATATATGTATATGTAGTTAGAGTTGTTTAGTACCTGAAAATCTTTTGGAATCTCTTTAAGAAAGTCCAGGTATTAGAAAAGTAAGGAAAATATGGCTCCTTTTACTAAGTAATTCAGATTTATGAAGGTCCAAGTTCTCATTGTAGCTATGGTATCCAGACTTTCAAAATTTAAGTTCATTTATTTATCATCTGGTTTAAGACATAAGAACCAGAAAACTCCCCCATAGTATGTGAATATGGATGATACATGGGTTGGGGAAGAGAATAAAAGAGTTGACTTAGTGAAGAATTCTATACTATTTTATTAAGAAAGTAAATAGCACTCCAGTCGTGTCATACAAAGTATAAAGCACTTTTACTCATGTCATCACATTTGAAATCTCACAAAAATCAATGATAATTTCCCTGAAACTTGAATCCTGCTAAAAGTAGTAGAGATAGCTACTTATGGTGTACATGTTAATTCTACCTCATCCTTAGCCCCCTTTTATGCACTAGGTTATACATTCTTCATTTTTTCCTCCTATAAATTACCTTCTCTTAATTCTGTATTCTTAAAAGTTTCTTTAGTGTGTTCCTGAACAAAGTGAGTTCTAATTAAATCAAAAATATAAAAAATATTATTACACAATGTTAAAAAAAAACTCACTGAGGTTTAAGGTGATCCAGTCTACCTTCTTACATGATAATATAAGTAAGTCTTAATATCAGACCACTATTATTTTCCACCATAATTTCCCCATAGATTTTTACTCTCTGTGATTATCTTAGTCATCTTATGCACCAATGAATGTATTCATTAAAACAGTTTAAAGAGTGTAAAAAGCAGCAAAAAGACTTAATAATAACCATGTGGCTGGGTTTTCAGAGGCCAGTGACTCATGGGATGTTAGCACTCCTGGGTTCTGCGTTTGTGGGCATGCAGGAACACCAACCCAAACCTAGCGGCATCTGCTACAGCGAGGTCTGTCCCCAGCTCCCTCTTGGTTCCCTCTTACTGCTTAGCAGTTCCAAGTCTCCACACTCCCCTCGGATCACTTACACTCGTATTCTCTGTCTATTCTCTTCCTAATGCCAGTGCCTTACCCCCTACACAAAAAAAGCAAGCTGTGTCATCATTCAAAAATCTTTTGTTAAGTCTTATGAAAATCTGTGGAATAAAGACTTTAAAATGTGTTTAACAATTCTAGGTACAAGTAGGCTCATATATTAGACAAAAACCCTTTTCTGGCCCTCTGAAATTACTTTATCTTTGTTTTTTTGTCTGGTAATCTCTATATTTACTATTCCCCACATTTTGTAGGGCCACAGGCTCCTCCACCGGAAGGGTAATCCCTCCTATATCCAGTCTCAGACTAATAATAACACCCAAAGACTGAGATTATTTCTAGAATAAAGGAGAGCTACGGGACATTGCTAGCCATTAATAGAGGTCAGTACTCCCTAAAATGACTATTTAGGAATCTAAAATAGTAATAAAAATAGTAGTAGTAGCTAACATTTTTTAGTACTGTGTCAGGAATTATTTTGTATGCCTTCTCCCATTTAATTATTACAGAATTCTATGATATAGTACTATATTGCCCCCATTTTACAGAGAGGATAGCTTATTTTGAATTACTTTCTCTAGAGAAATTTGGTGCTTTGTGTTGTATCTACAGTTGTTTTTGTCTACATGTAAGTACATATATATGTAGATAGAGAGATAGATAGATAGATAGATAGATAGATAGATAGATAGATAGATAGACAGACATTTTAACTAAGGGTTGTGTATACCTTTAGAATTTGGTTCTATCTATTGTAGCAAGTCATCTTTGAGGGGAAAAAAACTATAATGTTTTCTTGCTGTTTCTATAGTTAATTTACCAAAAACACAGGTGTTTTCAAGACTTCTTAAACTGACAAACCAAATGTTGTGAACCTTTAAATGATTTCATGTGTTCAAATATTTACGAGATAGAAGAGGAAGTTCTAAGAAAGCATGAAACAAAAAATAAAGCAAATAATTGAAGATTTTAGTTCCAGAGAGATTCGAAGCTTCTGAAATGCAGTAACTGGGTTCCCTGTCATGCACAAATGCCCAGGAGAGCACAGAGAAGACTTAAAGGGCCTTGGAGTTAAAAGAGATAGCAATCAAAGGGAAGAAGGCAAGTGGATGTTGAAAAAGGCTCACATAAGTTGAAGGTGAGTTCCAGGAACCAGCACATCACCATGGTGTATGTTATTGAAGAAAACAGAACAGAAATACTGATAAATTCAATCGAATTACGAATTCCCAATGTATTTTATAAGAATAATTTGTCTTAAATTATAATTAATAAAGGAAGAATTGCTTATGCAAAAAGAGCTGAAATAAGACAACTGAGATTGATTCAGGACTTCTGAAGCATTTTACCCATTTTAGAAGCAAGTTCAAATTCTACATGAGTGCTAACAAAATAACTATTGAGGTGGCTCAAAAATACAGCACAATTTATATTAACCTTAAGCATATTATATTATTTAAAGAAAAATTCTTATGGTGATTACCAAGGGCAGCAGCATCTGGGAGCTGGTCAGAAACGTATGCTTTGGGCCCTGGCTGGAGTAGCTCAGTGGATTGAGTGTGGGCTGCCAACCAAAGGGTTGCTGGTTCCATTCCCAGTCAGGGCACATGCCTGGGTGTTGGGCCAGGTCCCCAGTGGGGGCCATGTGAGAGGCAACCACACATTGATGTTTCTCTCTCCCTTCCCCTCTCTTAAAAAAAAAATAAAATCTTTTTTAAAAAAGAAGTGTACACTTTTGGGTTTTATCCCAAACGCCCCAAATCAGAAACTGAGGTGGGGCTCTTTGATGTGTTTTAATGAACCTGCCAGGAGATTTTGGTGTACTCTGAAGTTTGAGAGCTGAGAACCTTTGAGTTCCAGCAATGCTAGGTGCTGCCACAGACAAAACCCCAATCTCAATGTTCAGGACAACAGGAATGGATTTCTGCCTACGTGAGAGCTCAAGGCTCCTGCGGCTAGCTCTGTGTGAGCTGTCCTCCCAGCATACCGTCATTCATTCTGTGCTTCTGCTCATTTACCACGTATCTCCAACATATCTTGAGGGTCATTCTATGTTGCAGTCACATAGAATAGAGAATAACATTACTTAGTTAACATCGAAGTGGCCACATCTAACTGCAAGAGAGGCTGGGAAATATGGTTTAGCTTTGTGCCTAAGAGCATAAGGAAGCCAATGCCAGTAGCTATGTGATTTGGCCAAACACGTGCTTCCAAGTCAATTCTTAACTGTGGTTTCTTTTTGAACTATGTTATCATTTCTATTCTCATGGCTCCAGTGATTTGCAACATACGTTCAAAGCCTACTTACAACATCAACACTCCACTTGGATACTTTGGTAGCTTCTCTAAAATGTCACAACTGATAATTAAGAACAGCTTGGTTTTAAAATTTTGTCAGTTTCAACTTTTAACAAAATTCTACATGTGTCTACATTAACTTAATCTGTAGAAATAAAAATTTCCACAGAAATGAAAAAATCATGTCTATTTTTGTTGTCTTTTGTACACCAAGAACATAAAACTACAGGCAATACACCCTCATATGAACTGGAAGGGCTACAAACATATTTTAACAAACTTTGGTGTCATTACAAAAGTTAAAAAAATATTGTCTTTAGACAATCTACCAACTGTGTGCGAGCCTCCTATCCCATCCCCTCAAAGGGGTCTCTTTACTTTTATTTTTGGATTTCTGCCAGAGATAAAGAACATGAGTTTTTCAACTTAATCATTGGAGAGATACAACCAAATTGGCAGATAATTTAATAATACTGCTTGATGTCTTTGTCATATCGATTTCTTTACACTTATTGGAGGGAAATGCATACACTGGTTGTCCTGTTAAATGAAGTGACAGCATCATTCCGGGAGTGTGTGTGTGTGTGTGTGTGTACTGTGTACATTTCTCTGAAGGAGACACTGGACTTGTCTAGATGCCACATTGAGGATTTATAAATTGTTATGATTTTGTTATTTTACTCTAAAACCATTTACATTGATCACTTCAACAGCTATGAAAATATCACGTTTGCATTGAAATCTGAAAAATATCACCAATTATGAACCAAAGATAAAGTCTCTGCAATTCTTTTGGTGACTCTGTCCTACATTTCTAACTCACATCTGTCTCTCTTGAAATTCGTCATTTAGGTTCTTAATTACAAATATATCATTAAAATTGATATAAATATTATTCCTGATTTTGTAAACTTAAAAATTCACCCCAAAGTATTATAGAGAATTTTAGAAATAAGGTCAGCATCATTAATTAGAATAATAAGATCACAAAACACTACCGTATTGAAAATGAACTGGTAAATTATTCAGAACAAGAAGGCAATTCTTTAAGTGTTATAGTACTAACAGCATCGGTTAAACCCACTTCTGGGAATATATCCTAAGATACCTGAAACACCAGTTTGAAAGAATATACACACTCTTATATTCATAGCAGCCTTACTTACAATAGCCGAGATCTGGAAGGAGCCCCGCTGCCCATCAGTAGAAGAGTGGGCGAAAGAGCCACGGTGCATGTGCACCACGGAAAACTACACGGTTGTAAAAAAGAAGGACATTTTACCCTTGCGATAACATGGATGCACCTGGAGAATATTATGGCATGTGAAAGAAACCATTTAGAGAAAGAAAAATGTTATATTATTTCATTTATATTTGGAGTCTAATGAACAAGATAATGAAGAACAAAATAGAAACAGAGGCATGGATACATGGAACAGACTAACTAACAGATGTCTGAGGGGAAGTGGGAGGGGGAACGGGTTGAGAAAAGGTGAAGAGATTAGCCAAAGAACATACATGTGGAACCCATCGTCACAAATGACAGTGTGGTGACGCTCACAGGGAAGGCAGGGCGGAGGTGGGCAAAGTAGGGAGAAAATAGGGACAGCTGTAAGAGTGTCAACAATAAAAATAAAGTTTTTTTTAAAAAAGGTTACTGTCTTAAAATGACCTTAAGTAGTTTTTGTTTTACTTGGTTTTGCTGCTCAAAGGCAAATATATATTATGTAAATTAATATAGAAAATAAGTAAATAATATATGTTTATCATATCCAGGGAAGATCTCAGTGTTTGAGGAATTAATCTGTCGCTCAGTAGTACTGTATGTGAATGACGCTTACCACCATTTTATAGATTTTTCACTTTTAGTATTAGCTTTCCAGACATAGTTTATTGCTTCCTATTTTCCTACCTATTTAAGCAAGCTGCCACTCATTGAGCAGTGCTATAAGCTTAGAATTGCGAGCTATGACAATCATATTTTATGTACAGTTGGTCAATTATAATGAAGAATTCAAACCAAATCTGTATTTGTGGGCAATGCTTTGGTTACCTTTATGCTTTCCTCTTTATTTTTCTTGCTGTAGTTACTGTGCAAAGCAAATCGTACTTTATCTTTGCATTGTTGACTTCCTGCAAGTGAGGAATACATTTTCTCTGCATTTTTCCAAGTAGTTACCAACTTCATTAAATCTTCAAAGCATGGCCTAATTAGTTTTGTCTCCAAATGAAGTTTGAAACCATCAATTTGTGTAATTGTTGAGTCCCACATTCTATTCTCTACAACTATTCTGACTCATAATAGATACTAAAAGCTTCTACAACGTTTTCTGTTTTCCTGATTTCCTCCTTATCAGGAAGCATAACTACATGCCATTTAAGATAGCAGACAAAAAGCTTTGTGTTTCACATGTTTTGTATTATTTTACAATGTTCCAGTGAAATGATACCTCTCTCCCTTTTGGCTGTTTTGCAGATGAGGATTTTGAAGAGCCAAGGTATCAAGTAGCATGTCTAGGGAAGGCATGTGTGATTGGTTGCAGGATAACAGAAGTCCTAATTTTTAAGTCAGGGTCTATTTTAGTTAGTCTTTGTGGCTTCTTCACTAAGGTTACACCTCACCATTTTCTCCCATTATTTTTAAGTTATTGAAAATTATTAGAAATTTTATTTCAGTGAAAGGGGAAAATGAGAACATTGATCTCAACTTTGACAAATAGGAGAGTTTCAAAAAAGGAATTTAGTGGTATTTGTAAAGTATCATGCCCAGAAATAAAGAATTAAAGATAGATTTTAAGGTGTATACATAAGTGGAAACTACTGATATTAATACCCAACATTTCTGCAGTGTTGTTTAGAATACTTTGGAACTATTGGAAATTTGAAACAATAGTTTAAAATGCTTCTCAAAGCTCATGGCATTGAAGAATACTCAAATTTCAATTACAAGCATCCTTTTTTCCCCTTAACTTGTTTTCAATGTGTTAAAAATATAGACACAAGCAATAGATACATTTTGGGGAACTTAAAGATTCATTCTAACTTTATTTATGTGTTTTGAACTCCTGAGATGCACATATTTAAAATTTACATATTGGTTTACACTTTGTTGAGTAAACCCCAATTAATTTTAAAAGACAGAAATGAAAACAACCTTACTTTACAACTAGATTCTTCAAGGCATCAAGTCTGGACTAGATGAGTGTAATCGAATGTAGAATTATAGTAGTTTAAAATATCTAGGTATCCAACATAGAGGATTAATGTGCTCATTAAATATACTTGTAGGGTGCCATTCAATGGAATGCATTTCTAAGGAATTGACCTTTTTTCATTTAATGCGAATTTGGAACATATAACATCATGACGAAGGAGTAGGTAGAGAGGCTGGCCATGACATAAACCTGAAATGCCATCATTCTGTGGTAATCTGATTGACTGACTCTTCCTGATGTTATGCATGAAACTGAAAAGCATACAGGTCTTACTGGAGCCAGTACAGGTATCTCACATCTTGATTGTATTATGTTAATTATTTTGGAAGAATAATTACAAACACATAAAAAAGTCTAAGTGGTGACAAAGTTTCTTTGATACAAATGATTTATCTCTGATTTTGATCTTAGGAAAAAAAGTTAACCAGAAAATATGTTATTAATTTCAAAATAAGTAAATATAGCCATCCTATTCTTCTTGATAGTCAGTCACTTTAGAAGATATATTTTAACATGTTGTATTTTAACACTGGTTTCTGAGGGCAATGGTTTATATTAAAATTATCTCACAATTAAAAAAAATTTTTGAGATAATCATTTGTAGTTCATTTAGTCTTTCATTAATGTTAAATTTATTAATTTAGATTTGTTTCACTAGTTTTGTGTTCAGGGTTGTTTGTTGTTTATAAACTTATGTTGTCAGTTGTTTTATGTTGTTGGTTGTTTACCAGTATTAATTTCATTAATTTAGACTTGTTTTAACCTAGAAACAAAAGTCTTTAAATCTCTAATATTTTAAAGCTTCCAAATGAAAAGTTATTTTATGAGTCAGAAAAAAGTTAACTTAGAAAGTGAACTCTCTTCTACTTGTAAATTGATGCTCTCTAGTTCCTAGAATGTAGTGGGTAGCAGGCAACAGCCGAATTTTTGAGCACATTTATAAAATTACACATATTCCCAGCACTTAGACATATGCATTTTGTGAAACTGTACACACTTGCATCACTATTTATTTGAAATATTTTGACTTCCTAAGACTCAATTATATCCATATTCAATTTAAATACAAAACTTACTTCAGTCAGTCGTATATAAATAGAAATGGTCAGTGTCTTCTCTCCATCTTCAAGGAACCTGATGATTGTTGTCACAGGTTGTACTTATGATAAGACACAAATGCCTTATAATTATGTCCTAAGAGGTGGGGTTCTATAATGTTTTTGTTGAATTGTTTCAAGATCTTGCTTGTATCATTTAACTTGTTTATCTGCAAAATTAGACAAATGAGATCTTTCATGTCCATTTCACCCCAAGATGTTATGAGATGGGCATTTGGATAATCCACTACAAGGTGGATTATTACTGGAGTAATTCTTATGAATTCATGTTCACCACTAGGGTTTATGTTAACAATGGAGGTCAATTACGTGAAATGGTAATTTAGTGATTTGAAAAAACTTGCTTTTCTTCAAAGAACATTTTTTTTTTCTGGACATAAACTTTCTCTAGTATTTCAGAATTTATGCAATCTTTTTCAAGTTCCATATTAAGATCTAAATCTTTCTTAATTTCCACATTAGATGAGGTAAAGCCACGGGAGTTGTCAGGACCCTAGGAACCTGTCAATGATACGTGAACGTTTAGTCGCCTTCATATGTTTCTAACTGTATATGCACTATTCAACTGCTAATGGTAAATTTATTAAGGAAGTATTTGTCTCTTTTAATAATACACTAGAAATAATTTATCAATTTGAGAAAAGTAATACAAAATTCGACTGCTTGTAGGCAATGAGTAATAATAAGTGCTGAAAAATGAGTAGCTGCCAAATTGTTGGTTTTTGGAGGTTTCTAATTTTTATATTACATAATTCAAGGCTACTTGTGGTAGACTAGAGACTCAGGAGGAGAGACAGGACAACCTATGAAGTATTTTTTCTCTTTTAAATATTTTACAAAGTCATGTAATTTTTCCATCTTTTTAATATTATAATTTTGTGAACAGTTGATTACATTGACAGCTCTAAGTAAATTAGCCCTAAAATAGAACAATTTTATGTCATGCAAATAGGTTTTCTTATTGCTAAAGCAATAAACTTTACTGATACAAATCTGAGTGTAACATATGGTATCAGCCTTAGGCCAGGGTGTTTCATTTGAATTATTTGAGGCTTTTTCTTATAGTGCTGTGCTTCAAACATGAATCCAATTACCAGCTGCAGTCAGGCAATTGAAAGGCTGCAGGAGATATACCCTAGTTAGATGGGACGAGGGGTAAAGGACTATGATTTGTGTGGTAATCAGCAAGAGAAGGTCAATTGTAATGGAATAGACTGCTTTCCAAGACAGAGTTAATGCACATGCCTTCCACTCCATTGAGGGATACCCTCAACAGATTTGTTGTTTTCATTACCAACAATGTCACTCACTGACAAGATGAATAAAGAAAGTGTGAGAGGTCCTGTTGATGGATCACGTGATTAAAACTTAGGAAGTGGTGAGCAATTAGCAAACCATGACCTATCCGAGGGCTGTGAATGGGAAGTTAAAAGAAAGGTATTACACCAATGTCCACCTAAAAATAATAGTCCTGTGTTCTTTAAGATTTATATTCAAACTCCAGAATTCGTAATAAGGAGGATGAATAAATATGCATCTCCACAAGATGCAATGTTTTTCTCTATACCCTAAATTATTAAATTTCTTCTCCATAAACAAAATAGCAATGCAAATACATACCTACTGATCAAATCACATATACATATATATATTTTAATAATCTAAGTCCTTAAACTGTTGCAAAGATAGTAAGTACCTCATAAGCTCTAGCAAGAAAAGAATACATTCATTTGGTGAGGTCTCTGTTTTTCTTTAAGAGTCTTATGTCCAGTCTCTTGGATAATTCTTGTGAATTATAGTAAAACTCCATGAATCTAATAATCCAAAGGCTTTTATCAGGAATATCAAATATCTTTCTATAAAGATAAACCCTGTGCTGAAGAAATGACTTACCCAACACAAAAATCCTGCCTCCACTCTTTGGTGCTAACGTGTCAGACTACAATAGTACTTCCTTACTCAAAGTGTCTACTTTACCCCTAATTAAAAAATACACGATAGTGTACGCTCTGCTGCAGGTCTATATAAATTGTTATAGAAAATCATAGAAAAAACTAAAAGCCTTACAATATAAATAAATAGCCCTGTAATTGAAAAAGCTTCCTTGATTTACAAAAAAGAAAAGAGGAAAGTCCCTCTCCGCTTGGGCAGCATACCTCTGTAGCTTTTTGACTTTATAGGAATATTCAAATTCTAAAGATGTAAAACACTTTCAAAACAACAATAACTTTATTGAGTGAGGCTCTTCCTGATTGCAAGCTCTCATGACACCTAATAATCAGTTAAAAGTCAAAGTCATATATTGACTTGCTGAGAATGAGAAAGGAATTTGAGATACAGTTGGTATTGAAGATCCTTTATTGAGAAGACTAATTGCTAATGGGAAAAATATGCCTGTGTAAGCCCTCTAAAATTTCAGTTAAATATCAAAAGCCATTTAGCTAATAAAAAAACATTGTGTTAATAGAGACATCCGTGGCTTTTGGCACATTCTAAATGAAGGATGTCTTCAGAGGTAGCCCTCACTATGCAGAGCAGCCATCTGCTCACCATATCTGATTGCTGTTGATTCTGTAAGAGCTCTCCTGCTTCCAGCACTTAGGAGTGATTAGCCATTGCCTTAGAATCTTGTGCTGCACTTGCACTGGGCAATTAGAAGAGCAGGGAGTCCATGAGAGTTTCAAGGGGCAGAGATATGCCTTGTTAGCAGCCACATTTGAATCAAGCTGTAGAGCATGACAAAATACCACATTTAATATGTCCCTAGGGGGAAAAGATTTTTTCAGGCTGATGTCAGAGAAAGAAAAAACGTCATTTTCTAGTAGAATCTTTTCTACAGCATTCTCTGCCAGTTAAGAAAAGCATGTTCCACATTTTCCTGGGGCAGGGCATTTTGTGGTTAGGAAAAAAAAAGTTTTTAATTGCCTTTGTCACATGCTTCCCTCAGCAATTTATGTTCCTAGCAATTACAACTGCCTTTTATTGGTTATTTGGTTGAGGAGCCCCTGGCTCCAGTGCAGAATTTAATTTTTAAATATCAGTCTGCTGACGATGTTGGTGGTGTGAAGAGACACTGTAATTCTTTGACTCCTCAAGCAATTTTATATAAAATTATAAATTTAAGAATATGTTTCAGTAGACTTTTATGTTCAAAGACCTATTTTTCTTAGCAAATGAGTTAAAGAGACAAGGCTTATGTATAACAAGTCTTTCCATCTCTTTCCGACCATGTTGTCTTAAAGTCACACACACATTGTGCCAACTATGATAAGGTAGAGTTAACAAAAATGTCCTACAACAAATTTCCATATATTTCAATGAAATCCTGTTTTGTTCTGTATTATTTCTTACATCAAACTTTTATATAGGTGTCTTCAACTAGAGAAACTTTCACTATATAAATCTCAACCCAGCTAAATAATCAACTATAGTGCATTGTTTTTTTTCATAAATGTTTGTTAATCCAGTTTGCCAAGAGGTTAGTAAATAAAATGTTTCCCTTGTAGAAGACATAAAAAAATTATCAGATTTCCTATGGGCCATTTATTATACAGTCAAAAGTTTTTATTCACTTTACTTCCCTAAATGATCACACTGAAGAAGGTATATAGCTTTTCGAGTGCATTTTAACTGAAGCACAGACGTGAGCAGGAAGACCTCACCACCCACACTCAGGACTCTACCGGGAGTGATCTGTTGTGCTGCTGCTGATTGTCGCACGACGACTGCTCCCATTTACAACGACAAAATGAAATTGTACGGTGTAGGTGGGACTCTTTGGGCACTGAGTGATCAAGAAATAATGGCATGCATTTGAAGTCAATTGAGTAAACTTCATACAAGAAGTTTCAGGTGCCACCCAATGCAAATGAGGTTTTCACAGTGATAATGTAGGGTTGAAATTCGTAAAGCAGACTAATTAGTTGTGGAGGAAATAGTCTGCATGTTGGAGTTATATATGTACAGAACTATCTTGGTATAAACTGTGTAACAAAATTTATTTTAAACATTTTTCCAAAGACTACAATGGCATTTTCCCCCTTAATGTATATTTGTACAATTCATTTTCTCCTCCAAAAATTAAAATTTAGATGACTTTATCTAATTTTTAACTTTAGTGCCTTTTGTATCATGAAAGCAAAGTGGATTAATATTAGTCATCCACTGAAATTAATCAAAGCCTAGGACGAAATGCCAAACAATTGGATAATAATGAAATAAGCTTTGCTCATGTATTTTTTTTTTTTTTGAGAAATATAGCTTGTGAGGAGAGATTACAAAGCTAATAACTTTTATAATAAAGACTGTTTGGAAAAGACAGAATAAACTGTGAGTATTGATTACACACTGCAGGAAAAAGGACTAACTGGATTAAGATTCTGAAAGAAAGGACTTAAATGTAAAAAAAGGGAGTTGCCCTTCTCATGTTTATTCAGGGAAATAAGAAGTCAGAGGCCATACTTTCTAGAATATAAGTTCAAGTCTTCAAAGCACAGCATTTGAGAAAGAAGGTGAAAACTGTTTTAAAGGCCAGCACAGAGTATCAGGTGTATCAACATCTCCTTGGAAGGTTTCTGAATCAAGAAAAACAAACTATTGATGAAAGAGTCAACTCCACAAATTACTGACCATCAGATAGATTCTGAAACATATATAAGCTCAACGTAGCTCCATTATTGTATGTCCTAAACTGAAGTGTTCTCTAGACACCCAACAATTTGCTTAGCCCTGTGGAAACATGCCTGTATAAAGCCTGATTTTGATTCTTAGGGTTTTCAGTCTAGTTATAGGAGCATAAACAAAACTGGAAAATAAAAGGTGACCTGTGGTCACTCCAAAAGAAAATCAAGAAAGCAATACAAAATCAGATTTTAACATTCACTTACAAAAAATAATTTACAAATTTGAAGAAATTTTTTAAAATATAGAATTTCCAAATACTTGCCTTCCTTTCATGCCCTACTCATTATTGTTATTTATTTACTTATTTTTGCAAAGAATAAAGTATTTTTGTCTAAGGTTAAGATTAAAAATTAATCCCATCTGATGCTTGTATATTCTATAGTCATATGTAAATTAATCAACAGCTAAGTAGGAAGCAGCTTTCTATTTTGATTTTCTGTATGGTTATAGCCCTTTCTACCTTCCACTCTGTACGTGGTTGATCCTTTTCTCCATCAGAGGTCATCTGTGCTGCTACAACAGAGTGTAGAATTATTTATTCAGTTGTTGCCTATTAGTTCATCAGGAGTTAAAAGATCTGAACAAATATAAAGTCTTATACTACATTATATTATCCTTTATTAGTTGGAAATTCAAGTCTAGAGATCACTATTAAGCCAGTCTCTAAAATCTGCTTGTTCTCTGACAGAGACCCCAAACTGACCTCTGCTCAAGTTGAATCAGAAGGATTTTACCCTTGTTACTAATTAAATAAATAGCTGTATTTCTATTATTTTTCTTTATAGTCAATGTATGACATCATCCCTCTTAAGGAACTTGAGACAAAAAGGAACTTAGACAAAGAGAGTCAAGTTCCCATTTAAGCAGGAAGAATATATTTTGCATACTAAGGTCCTGACATTCGGAATCCAGTGTGCAATAACTTATTGCAACTAATATGCCAGCATATCACATGTCAAAGGGCTTTTCACTGAAGTTGGAAGTGGCCAAAATAAAAGATTTAATAAAATTCAAACCTTTTTAGATATTCATTACCTGTTTTATTCTAAGGCAATTTATCTACGAGCCCAAGGGAGCAAGAACAGTGGCTAAAATATCATATTTGGGGGTTTCTGCAGTGGAGTGTCAGAACATACACTGGCAAGTATATAGCAGAATTTAGTATGTTCAATAACCTTGAGGGAAATAGGGAAATACTTGGATAATCTTTTTTGTTTCATCACCTATAACACATCCACTGCTTCTGCCCTAATTCTTTTTTGAATTATATTATTAAGCGCTATCTTATGCAAATATATTCACCCATTGCATGCAAAAGGATGATTACCATAATAATTCTGAAAGTGCTCTCATTTCAGAAAAAAAATTTATTTCTCAAGGATACATAGTTGTGTAACTTTATATATGTTTTTGAATTTCCAATATAAATATATTTATCTCTTTCCCCAGAATTATTAATGACACTTTTGCAAAGCTAAGCTGTATTTGCCTCTTTATAAAAAAAATCTTAGTAATTTTCTTTTTTCATTAAATTTATAGAGGTGACATTGCTTAATAAAGTTATATAGGTTTCAGGTGTACAATTCTATATTAATAATTTTTTTTGTTACATCACAGCTGCAGAGTAACCATAGCAACCATCTTAAGTAACAGAAATAGTTATTATGGTGTGCCTTTGATGTCTAGAATGTGCAAATGAGGAAATGTTATTAAAGTACTTTAAGTAATAAAGATATGCTCAGTTTTACAAATATCTTTATTTTTTTGACTTTGCTCTTGCAATCATTTTGCTTGAGTAAATCATTATTAACATTAAACTTGTCTAATATAGTTAGTTCCTGAATCATTCAAAAGCAATGAAAATATTATCAAACTCTCAGATAAGGTCGAAGATGGTGTGATTTTATGGACATGGTCCTCACTTTTGGCCACTTGGGTGCTGTGAGAAT
The DNA here is from genome assembly GCA_004027735.1 of Carollia perspicillata. Taxonomy (NCBI): domain Eukaryota; kingdom Metazoa; phylum Chordata; class Mammalia; order Chiroptera; family Phyllostomidae; genus Carollia; species Carollia perspicillata. The sequence continues at coordinate 21,798 of PVKM010008719.1, forward strand.
AGAAGACTATTCTTTGGAAAAGCAGCAGGTATTTGGTCTCCAGACCTCACTCTCTTTCAGGAATTTCAGAATATTATGCTCTGATTACCCTTACCATCTGTCAGGGTCCCATGCCCTAGTTTCTTTCCTATAGTTACAGTTCATGTCTGATTTATTTTATTTTAAAAAATTTGGAATAATTTCTGATTTACAGAGAAGTTAAGAAGTTAAAAAATTTATATACCCCTCACCCATTTTCAATTTCCCTTAACATTTTCATCTTACATTATGGTGTGCATTTGTCAAAACTGAGCAAACATCATGGATGTATTATTATTGACTGAACACCAGATTTTATTTGGGTTTCACCAGTTATTTCATTAATGCCCTTTTTATGTTCCAATATCTAATCCAAAATAGACTGGTGTTATGGGTTTTGGAAGGAGTATCACTGAGGTTAAGTACCCTTTTCACGCATCCTGTCAGGCAGTGCATGGTATCAACATGACTTAGCACTGCTGAAGTTAACCTCATCACTTAGTGAAGGCAGTGTTTGCCAGTGTTCTTTGTAAAGTTACCACTTTGCCCTTTCCATAATGTATTCTTTGGAAGTGAATCACAAAGCCCAGCCCATATCAAAACGAGTGAGTTTCAAGTCCACCTCCAGAAGGGGGAAGTATCTACTTATACTTTTTTGGAAGTCTTTTCTCCTCCATTTATTTATTCTAGTATCAGAATAAATTCATGCTTCTTGCAGTCTATCTCCAGGTTTTTTCTTTTGTTGCTCAAATTGTTCCCATTTTGACCACTGGGGGCTCTTTCAGACTCTTTTTTTTTTCTTTGTCATATGAAATGAATTTATTTGTGATATTTCTTTAGCTTTATTCTTAAATCATAGGCATTGACATTTTCTAGAAAAATAAGGATTTAAAAGGGAGATTACAATTAAGTTATTATTTAGTAAAATGATACATATATTTCTATGTAGAAATAATAGAAATAATTTAAAAATTGTGTATGCTTACAAAACTTCGTTTTAATAATTATGACTGATCAAGAATTCCCCCTTTTGGACCATAGGCTATAGATTAAATCCATAACTCCTACCTTCAAAGCCAGTTGAGAATATGGTAAAATTGTTTAGGCAGTAATTATATCTTTTTGTGCAACTTGTAATGAGTTTCTATAGCAGAGTACATGGGGAAATCCTTTTTTTTAAAGTAATACCCTTGTTTCTGAGTATCCTGAAACTATTACTCATAAAAACACAAATGTACTACAAACCCCTTTATGCATAAAATAGTGCATTTGATGCCAGCATTTTAAATGTTGCTATGGACATCCTTGTCCCTTTCACTTTTAATAATCCTAAATTCTAAAATTATAAAATGGGCATTTGTCTTCAGCATCTAATATTGTCTCCATTTCAGCAGTTAACTCTTCTACAGTATTAATTGACTAATAAGATAAAATAATTCATACCACTTAATTAATGGTATAGACCCATTCTCTTCCCATGTGCACAGCAGAGTCTTTCTTATTTAATTCAGAAGAATTACTGTGATGGTGGCAATTTCATGGCAGGTGGAAAAGGGTAGCTCTGCAGAACACTTTCAGAGAAGTATTATGGGGTAGCTGCCCTTTAAAAAACACCATGTGAGACTAGTGTCTCTGAAATGTCCTATCTTTTTAAATTTTGAACACTTTCTTGGTGTTTAGCACTGCCAAATGCTACAGGCTCATCTTGTATTTTCCCCACCTCCATCCTAAATTAGCCATTTCTCCAGAGAGACTTAGTAGAATGGTATCTAAAAATAAAATTTGTAAGCTGGACATATGTTACAAGTGTAGGTTCATGATATAGTCTTTCCTATAAGTCAGCTAGGCAACTGCTTGACTACCTGCCTGCTGAGCAGCCCAGCACCAAGCAATAGACAAGAGTCACACACAGTAACTATGCTATTCACTCAGCTTTTATTGAATGCAGGTTCACTCAAAGTAGATCATCAACATATATTAATATCTTATTCACACTCTAATAATCTAAGAGGAATATAACACACACAACAGCAATCAATGAGGAGTAATGAACACGAATCCCAGAGTCTCAGCCTGCAGGTCCAGGAGACAGCGTGGTGGGCAAGGGAGTTGTCAGCATCTTGTAAGGAAGGATCTCCGGAGCCAGGTGGGCAGCAGAGCAGTTGACGTCCTCAGTCCAGCAGGGCAGAGACTCCAGCTGCTGATCCCAAGGAGATCTTTGTGGCGTGGAGCAGCACTGTGCATGTGGAACTCAGCTGTCTCAGCAGTGGTCTGGAGCCTGCCTCAGTTATACCTTGAAAGTGGTGCACTTCACCCTCCTGGGTCTTTTCATAAGTGTTTTGGAATCCTTAACCGCAAATGGGGAATTGCCCCAGGATCCTGTCTATGGGTGTTCCCACTCCACAGACACGGCTGTACTGATCATATGTGAAGGTATCTTAGGTGTGTCTCCTTGCCAGTCATGTCTGTTGTGACTTAGGTGGTTTTCCTCTTGAACCAAAATGTCATGGCTGACTGGCAGTTATCTTGGTTGACACGAGTGACTCCACTTTGTTTCATTTACTTTATGCTGTCTTGATCAGACCAATGCCATTTTATTGGTCCTGCTCACCACAATGTATCGTAGTTTGTGTTTGTAGTTAAATTCATTTCTGCTGCTTCAACAGTCTTCTTTAATAAACACTATTAGTACTAACCTTATTGTTGTGGAGAAAGGAAAACTACCTCTTGCAAGTTTTTCTCCGGTTTATCTTATTTCACATAAGTGTGTTACCTTGAGATCACCAAAATTTTATGTTTTTATCTTTCATCCTGTAGAAAATTATGTTTATAATAATAAAACAGTGGAAAGTGATATTTTAACAGTTTGAAAGTTTCCAGCTGTAAGTAACAGATTTACTAAATAAAATGAGAACATTGCTATCTTATACAATGAATAGCAGAGGACTGGCTAATTTTGGCAGCTGGGCAATATGAAAGTTCTGGTTGGTTCCATTTAAATCTCTTGGCTGCCCTTCATGGTTGCAAAATGTCTGATGCAGATCCAAACCACATATCCTCAAATAACTATTTCTAAGGGCATGAAGAAAGATATATTTCTCCGTGTGCCTTTTTTGCCTTTTGTCAGGAAGGAGAAACTTTTTCAAAAGTCATCAGGCGACTTCTCCTTATGCCTCACTATGCACAGTAGTGTTCATGAACCCCCAAACCATTGTTGGTAAAAGGAATTGGGATTGACATGACTGGTTTAGAAACCAACTGTTATTTATTCCCTGGAGTTTGGGGAGGGGGTCACCATCCTTAGACCATTGCTGCACAGCGCACATCAGAATGAAACCAGAACCATGTGAGCTAGAATGAAATGGCAGATAGCTGACGGCTATTATGTCATAACATTATATCATAAATGTATCTTTGAACTATGTAAATATCAAGTACTCTCATTGTAAAAAATGTAAAGAGTATTTTTTGATTCTCAGAATATTTCTTATCATCCCTGAACAATGAAAAAATAAAATAAAATTATGACCCTGTTGACTTTGTAACCTCAGCAGAACATTCATTTATGATTCTGTCATAGTTCTTTGGCCCGGGTGCTGGGGCAGTTGGGAAATCTCTTCTGGAGATGTACCTGCACTATTTGGTACTCAGAGTGATGGAGAGGCAAGGAGTAACTTAGGGGAGGAATATTAAAGTGGTGTTTTGTTAATATAGGCCTTCAAATAAATGGTAAAATGAGTGCAGGAACATCTCCCTAATCTTGAGTTCATTTAGATGTGTGCACCTGTATGTGTGTTTGTGAGTTATTAGCTTACGGTACTCTGAGAAGTTTGCCAATGTTGAAGAGCACGCTGACTGTGTTTATCTGGGCAATTCAGTGCATTGTTCTGGGTTTAATTTTGCCCTTAAGAAAAATGCATGAATCATAGGCTTTCTTGGAAAATCTATTATGTTTTAAAAATACAATAAAATGTACATTAAGAGTCAAGGAGGAGAAAGCTCTGTCAGTACAATGAATATTAGGATGATTAGTGAGAAATAATTGGTCATTTTGGGCAAATTCAGTAGGAAAAGATACTCATGATTCCATATACATTATTATAATTGTCAATTTAGGTCCTATCTTAGAGATGAGATCTCAAACAAGAGAGACAAATTCACTCCCATTACACCTGCAGTGACTGCAGGAAACATTCTTTTTTGTAATGTCAGGGTCATACCCAGAGGGTTTGCCTTTGTGGTGAACATCTGTCTCTTTCTTTATACTTTTAGATATTGCCCAGAACAAAGTTTATATTTTAAAAGTTTTTTAAATCAATTTTACTTTCCATGTAATATTATTTGGTGTTAGTTTTAGGTGTATAGCACAGGTTAGACAATCATGTACTTTACCAAGTGTTTGCCCTGATATTTCCAGTACCCACCTGGCAACATACATAGTTACTAGAATATTTTTGACTCTATTTTCTATTCTGTACTTTACATCCCCACGACTGTTCTGTAACTACCTGTTTATACTTTTTAATCCCTTTACCTCTTTCACCCAGTCTCCCAACCGCCCTCCCTCTGGCAACCATTGGTCTGCTCTCTTTATCTATGAGTCTGTTTCTGTTTTGTTTATTAATTTATATTCTTCTTTAGATTCCACATATAAGTAAAATCATATGGTATTTGTCTTTCTAAGATTTAGTTCACTTGAAGTGCAGAAAATATGGAGTTTAACAGCCAAGGTTCATAAACCTGAATCTACCACTAACTAGTTGAATGACCCTAGCCAAGTATCTGCTTTTAGTTTAGATTCCTCATCAGAAAAGTGTGAATAATTAATAATAATAATAATATTAATAATAATAATAATAAATCCACCACCACCACCTATTTCTGGCTTGTGATTCTCATAACATGATTCATAATATGCTACTATCATTTTCTGGTACAGCATAAAAGTCAGAGTAGTGGTTGTTAGTACAGTTATAATTATCTATTTTGGAATTAAAGATAAAAAATTTTTAAATAAAATTATTATTGCATATGTAGGAAATGCTAAGGTTTAAACAGAGAAAACGAAAAACAAAGATTCATTTGTGCCAATGGGAAGCGAAAGAGTTTTCTCTATTTTGCAGTAACTTATTTCATTGTAATCCTATGAGGAAATTACTTTTGAACTTCCAGTTGAGAGAAAGAGTGTGTTCCCTACCATGGGTGACCGAAGGTCCACAGGGGCCACTGCAGAGGCACTAGTGACAGTGGCAGTGGAGGGGCAGTAGGATGGCAGCAGTGGGGGTAGCAGGCCCAGCCTAGAATCCTGGAAAGAGCTGCTGCATCCCAGTGTGAGGACCAGCTCTTTTGACCACCCTTAGTCGATAACTTAGATTTTTTCTCAAATTACTCAAAACCCAAGAGCAATATACTGAAATATTGGGTATTTGGGGGTTAGATGATAATAAAGTTTAATATTTGAGCCCCTATTGTTTTGAGCTCTATAGTCATAAATGATATTTTAGAATGATAAAAATAAGATAGTTGAGGCTTTTCTTTTAAAAATTTACCTTCTGAAAAGAAATCCTGATACAGAGGAAATACTAGAGAGAGAGGTAAATGACTCTCTCTTACCCTCAGAAGACCATTCATTGCTTTTCATAAAAGGAAAAATAATTTATAATTTCTTATAAAATGGAAGTGTAGAGTACTCAGCTGTAAAGATTTTCCAATGTAAAAATCTGATACTTTATTCATTAAACATATTTAAATGTGTGTGGCCATGTATGTATACATATAGTTGCACATCTTCATAGCAGCTGTATTCATAATAGTCCCAGACCAGAAACAATACAAATGCTTATCAATAAGTAAATAACAAGTAAATTGTAGTATATTTATACACTTAAATAAATTTTAAAAGAAAAATATATTGCTATACAATAGCAAGACAGAAGTTCATAAAAACTTTGTGGAATAAAAGAAACCAGACACAAAAGAGTTCACAGAAGCTGATTTCATCCATATGAAGTTCATGAAAAGAAAGAAAAATTAGCCTTTAGTGATATAAGAAGAGATGTTGCCTGGGTGGGGAAAGACAGTGGGCATAGACTAGGAAATCTCATGGCATGATGGAGCTGTTCTATATCTCCATGTGCATGGTGGTCACATAGGTACATACATACATAAAAATAACATCAAGCTGTAAATGTAAAATTTTACTGAAGTGTGTGTGTATGTGTGTGTGTTAATAATTTTCAAGAATTTTCCTGAGTAGTTTTTAAGAACAATGAGACAAGAGGATGGTGGGGTACCCTGGACCATTAAATAGACCTTAAAGGGTCAGCTCAGAATAGGCTTATAGAAAAAAATATGAGGATAAGAATTCTTAATAACTTGAAGATCAGGTAAGAAAAAGTTCAGTATAAGTATGTCCTTCTGCTTGCCCCACCAAAGAATTTGTGTTTTTCTGAAATTCAGATTTTCCTGGGCACCCTACATTTTTACTTGCTAAGTCCAATAAGCTTGCCCTGAGGTGAAGCCTTGGGTCCAGAAATACTGCACCTGACAGGTAGCACTTTAACTGCCACTGCCATTGCCAGATAAATCCCAATGATTGATTTCTCATTGGCCACATAAAATTGCTCTTGCTGATATTAAGAAGGAAGAAGAATTTTCTTTTGTGGACTTTAACTCATGAATTCTCAACTTTTCATCTTGTAGAACCGAGGAGGAGCAAAACCCCAGGACAGAGAAAAGTTTTATTCACAATTAAGAATTGAAATACTATGCTATCCCTTCAAGCAGGCACCACGGGTGTTAGTACCATCTCTAAGCCCTGTGGGAGGAATGGGCAGTGCCAACAGATGGCCACACTTTTTTTCAAGATTAATCATGCCCTTCTGGCACTAGGCTCCTACTTCATATTTGCCAAGAATGGTCAGCATGTCGTGTGTTAAGTCCTGGCAGGGGCTGCTCGATGATTTTATACAGCAGCTCACAGTGGGCTCTTGACTAAGAAGAGTGTGCAGCTCCCAGCTACAGCAGGACCGGCTTCAACAAAGTCACGAGACACTACACCTTTAATATTACTCGCACTGTAGGTGGGAAACAAGAGTTATTTTTGGCTCAGTGCCTGTGACTATAAAGTTTACATTGAGTGGCTTTTAAGCAGCCACTTCTCCATCAAGCAGAGCAAATTACAGGGGGCAGTGAACAGCTAATGAGATGCTAGCATGAGCTAAGTCCACTCATTGCTGTCAGTTTCAGGGGTTAGGAAAGGGGAGAAGGTATGAGCACTACTGGGCAACAGGCAGCATCATCTATTTCTCAGTAGGGGCAATTTGAGATCAGGTGTTGACAGATGGTGGTCTCCCAGGCACTTTTCATAAGTGGAAATTAACAGGTCGTTTTAAGATATTCATGTCTCTAGCATTTTATGAATGAGAATTTGTGAAAAAAATTCAAAGAGAACTGTTCAGTATAGTTTCTCAAAGGGATAGGTGAATGGCAAGTCAATGGTTGACCCAAAGAATGTCTAATCTGTTGTTACTTCTTAAAAGAACAGCTGCTGAAAATAATAACAAGAAGTTTCTAACAAAAAGCCCATGTCAAGATATGCTGGGGCAAATTAAAGAGAAGTATTGTGCTTTGAATTAACCTAATAAAAATAACTGTATGTTTATTAAAAAGTTAGACATGTGTTATAGTATACAATTAAAACCATTACTAATGTAAAAACAATAGCCTGGAATGAAAACTTAGGAGGGACCAGGCCCCTGAAGACATTCAATTTTTAAATAAATTAACTTTTATCTGAATATAAAATTTGTGTGTATTTATAATAGGGCATTTGGACAAGATGAATGAGATATAGTGCAAATTAAATATCACTAAAATTAAATCATTTACAAGTTATAGCCCTTTGTGAATTTCCTCCAAATTTAATTTATTTACATTAATCAGTATATATTGCATTTATATAATTCACACTGTATTACATGATTCCTTAACACTTTAAAAAATAATTTAAAATATTTAAACCACCATACAAAATTTATCATTGCATATAAAGCTATAAAGAAAGTCACTTTCACTTTTCTGATCTTCAGTAGCAAATGAGAAGAGACATTCAACAGCCTTAGGAAAGTATTATTTCGTGCACATAGGCAATATTGTTTATGTGTATTTTAGCTTTTTCATTTTCTGAGGGGAACAATATCAGTTCTGGGACCAAATATAGCAGGCACTCGGAAACAGTTTACTGAACTGGATTTATCAGATCTTAGCTTTTACTCACTCTTTAAGGCTTAGTGTTTGCCCTCTATCAACAACTGTCAACTATTAACCATGTATGCAAAACAGAACCTGGGTGATTTCTTTGAATATTCTTTCTTCTTTGCTCACCACTTTCAATTTTTGCTAAATAGAAGTGCTTCTCTTCTCTGAATAGTTCTTGAATATGATACTACTTTAGTACTCACTTTGATAACCTTACCTGGAATTGCTGTAGAGTTAAATACTTTTCCTGCCTCTCAGCTCCAATTCCTTCAGTCTTGGTGTGTGCGCATGCACACACACTATTAGTGTGTTTTTTAATACACAAATCTTAGTTCATAAATGTCCTCTTAAAACTCATCTGTAGTTTTCCACATTGCCAATAACAACATAAGTTTCCCAAAACGGTCCTTGAAGACCTGGCCCAGTCTCACTTTCTGCCTCTTTTTGCCCCTCCCTGAGGGCTCTGGAGTTGCATGCCTTCGTGACTCTTCTGCTGTCATTCCTTCCATCTGCAGTGGTTCTTCACTCAGCCCAATCATTTCCATTCATGTGTCGGACCCCAACACAGGTGTTACCTTGGTGCAAAACCTCTTAATTTTATAAGTTCAAACTCACCAACTAAACAACCATGACTATAACCCTCATAGGGATATAAGTTTCATTTATATTCTGATCTCTAATAATGAATGAAAGTGACAAAATATTGACAACTTTTCAAAGAACTTTTTATGACCTTGGAAAAAGAAAGGTAGTTTACATATAATAGAGAGTTGAAAGTGTCACAGAGCATTATTATTTTAGCTAGCTATCAGTTCTGGCAGTAAGGTATACTGTTTACCTGGACTAATGTAATTGCTAAAAGCAACTAAATATTATAGATAAAATATTTTGAAAAACTCATCTTTTGTGCATCCATAAGCTCATTCTCTCTCTCTCTCTCCCCACAATGGTCTGTCCAGAAGGTATCCAGCTATGTAATATGAAAAATAGAAACATTTACTGAAGAATATACAAGATATGAGAAATATTGTACATAGGACAATGATACCTCAGTCCCTTTCAAAGTAGGCATCTTGGGACTTCACAGAGTTCTCCCAATCACCATCAACTACTCCATCATATTCTCCTGAATCTCATCCATAGTCTGAAATCTCTTCCTTTTCAAAGATGATTTTAGTTTTGGGAAAAGCCAGAAGTTGCAGGGTGCCAAATCTAGGCTGTAGGGGGGATGAGTCACCTGTGTGATTTGATATACTGCCAAAAAACTCCGCAGGAGACACAATGCATGAGCGGTCACATTGTCATTATGAAGCTGCCAATCACCAGTTGCCCATAGCTGCAGCCTTCTGAATCATCTGAATAGTTTCCTCAGATGAATGTTTAAACTTAATGCAAAATTTGATGCTGATTTGTTGCTCTACTTGCTCAGTCATTTTGAATGTGATGGCCATACAGTACACATGATCACTCAATGGCATCTACCACCTCCACTCACTAGTACAGTGAAGTCATTGTTCACACATGTACATTCCAGTCCACTCCCCTTGGTTGCCAGATTACATCAATGTTGCACAGACCATTCTCCTTATATATTAACAATGGCTGGACTTTTTCCAGAGAGAGTATATATATATATATATAATATATATAATATATATAATATATATTATAATATATATATTATATTATATTATTATATATATTATATTATATTATATTATATTATATTATATTATATTATATTATATTATATTATTATAATATTATATTATTATATTATTATTATATTATATATATATTATATTATATATTATAATAATATATATTATATTATATTATTATAATATATATTATATTATAATATATATATTAGATTTAAAAGTGCAAAGCAAAACTTTAAACTTTTACAAGAATAAATTGAAAGTTATTGTACTCAGGGGAGGAAAATATTTCTTAAATAAATCCAAAAGAATGGATGAAAAGGAAAATTATAATAAATGTGAGTATATTAAAATTACAACTTTCTATTTCTCCAAAGATATGTTTTAATATAGAAATGACAAACAAATTCTGAGAGGAGATTGTAGATATGGTTAGTCATATAAGTCAAAATTAAGTATCTAGAACAAATCAATGAGTATTTAGTAAGAAAAAGATAATTAATCCAAAAGCACAATTGACAGGAAACATAAAAACTGGGAATTGAAAGAATGGGAAACCTATCAGTATCTCCAAATTATAATGGTGAATGGAATAAAAAGTGCAGAAGAAAATGTACAATATATCAATCATATAGTTAAAATTTAAAGTAGCCTTAACAATATTATATTTTATATTACCATGACATCATAATATATATTATTTGGAATATAGATAAATTTAATATGAAGACACATTTGGGAATGAACCAAATTTAAAATTTCAACACTGTAGGTTATTATTAATAGAGATCTACACATTTTTGTAATACTTTTTAATAAGACATAAGCCCCTTTTTCAGGACCTCTTTCCCAGGACTGGCTGGATGCCATAAAGCATGATTAACCCTCGAGACTAGAAAATTACTAGAAGAGTCCTGAAAAGGCTCCAGGAACTTACAGAACAGGATGTGTCAGACCACAATGACCACCAGACGCTGCCTCCAGAGATCACAACAAATCAGTCTGCAGCCTAACTGAAATCTGCTCTACAGCCACCCCAAAGCCTGACCCACTGGGGCTGGGGCTGGAGCACATCTCTGCACCTAGCTCTTTCCCTCTCTTGGGAAAGTAAAGATAAAAAAATAAAAAAGTATGCTCTCTGCACTTTCTTCTCTTTGTGAATTTTTTCACAGCCTGGGTCACTGACCACCCTAACACTTTTTATTAAAATAGTTTACAGGAGCATGAGTGTTTGTTTTATTATTCTTATATTGCCTCTTATATTTCTGACTTATTTTACCATAAAATTAAAATCATGTGTATTTTGTTGAGATGATGGTTAGTGAAGCTGTGGGCCACTGATTACTAACAATGAAACATGGTTTGGGAGAAATTTTACTGCATTTTTGTTTACTTTCCAATGCTGGTTCTGTTTTTATGAATTAATTCAATTATGCTCAAAATATTTTTCTTTGTATTCACTTTCAAAAGGACACGTTGCTAATGTGCTCTTTGCAAAGCAATTTGCTGAAAGAATCAATTTAATTTATTTCCATTTGTATTTCTTGAGTGATGACTTAGCCTCACGTGAAGGACTTAAAGAGGTCCAAGGAGAATGTCAGTCATAGGCTGATTAACACGAACTTCTGTGAGTGACACATGATCTTTGACAGTCATGGTAGCCACCTATTCTTCCAAGAGCAACCAGAGGACAGACATTTATGGGATGTAATCTGCCACATTTAATTTATTAACTGACTTATAACCTACTTTCCTAGGCATTTGCTATATTCCTTAACCTTGACCTTCTCTTTTGCAGCATCATATTGTTTTGCAATAAATTGCCCTTCCCCACCCATCACTCCAAGTAAAGAAATCAATAAAAACATTTTTTTTAGTGTTGAACAGAAAACTTGAGAAGTGCTGAGAGCATTGGTGCTTCAGAGAACATAGGTCACAAAGGGTCCAGCTGTGTAGCATTCTTCATGCTATTCATGTCCATTAATTACTCTCCTATATTTGAAAATCACATGATCTTTTAGCAAAATAAATGCCATTTTTATTGTCTTAAAAACCTGATTACAACACAATAGCATGAAATAACTATTTTAATTGGATATTGAGTAAAATTGCAAAAATGTTTCAGGGTACTTATACTTCACTATAGTGGTTGGCAAACTTTTTCATTACAGTCCCACAAAAGTAATATTTGAAGGGGACGAGAATTAAAATAGAGGGCAGAATATTGGTACTTATCCAATTTTTTATAATGTAACTATTCACAAATATAAAAACTATCCATGTGGGCCATAAAAAATTTGTGATGGGATAAATTTGGTGTATTTAGAGGACATGGTATCTGGTGCATTTAAAGTTTATTTTTTAATAAGAATTAGTGCCTACAGTATAGTTTGAGGAAGACAAACTGTGCAGCCATGTGTGGTGGGGACATGTGTCTCTTGGCTTTTTGCCTAGTCCATCCTGGGGTCCTCAGCTGACCCTGCCACGGCTTCGCTGCCTCCACCCAGCCCTGACTGCTTCCACTCAGCCTCCTTAGGGCCAGACTGGCTTTTTTTCTCAGCTTCAGGCAATAGCCCTGAAAGCACTATAGAAGTGGTTCGTATTTTGGAAACATGGGACTAGTAACGTGACTAAATGTAATACAGAAATGTTAAAAATGTGAAATAATGAAATAAACTGGCAATTTGTGATGTTCAGCTGGGTGACAAACACACTGAGTGGTTGATTCCAGAGAATGTTAGTTTGACCACACTAACTCTGCTGAGGCACTATAATGTGCCATGATAGAATAAGTATACATGTATAATATAATATAGAATTGTAAATGTATTGTATATTTAATAAATAAATTTATATCATACTACTGATAAAAATGAATAATGAGACTCAGACTGGTCTATTTCACAGAAAATAATCAAAGTTACTTTGCTTATTTCTGATGTTCATCAGAAATTATAACAGATTTCATGCAAATATGTTTCCTCTCATTATACTCACGAATTGTTGAAGGCTTCCAAATCACTTTTGGAAAATTAGGTAATAGATATTGTTTTAGCTAAAGATATGATTTCTCTATTTTTACAAAACATACCTTTTTGGTCATTTGTTATTCTCAGTCAATTGGAACAGCATTTAAGAGCCCCCGGCCATTAAAATGTGCAAAGGAATACATATTTCTGTCATTTGTATGTTGAGAGTTCATGGGATGCCGGGCGAAGCCCAGTTAGGCATTGCGCAGCAAACATTTCACACCTTCCCCAGGAGAAAGAAGCAGGGTCGTGAGAGCAGAGATCTGCATTTGTTAGAAATTGAATGGGAGGGTATTCCTGGGAAAAACTCTTGGAAAAATATCTGGCTGGCTTGCTGGATAGAGTTAACTATGTTTAAGTCCCAAGTGTAGCACTGAGTGATTTAGAAACAATAAGGGGAGATATAGAGATATGTAACACAATTCAAAGAATACGAAGTCCTAATGATTGGTGTATAGGAAAAAATACTCTATTTAATGAATAAAAAAGAAAGTACAAATGGAAACAAGATCCTATTTTCTATCAAGAGTATTTACAAAAGTTGAAAGTATTGATAGCATTTTGGGTTGGAAAACATGAGAAGAAATGAGTACTTTCATTAATATTTAGATCTATAAGTTACTGAACTTTGAAGGAAGTTAATCTGTTACTCTTTAATTTTGACAATACTTATACTCTTTTTATCACATAGAACTCCTTTGCTATCAAGTGAAAAAATATTCAGATTGGGTACACTTTTTTTAAATTATTTTTTTAGATTATTTTTTTGTTCAGCTAGTTTTCCCACCTCTTCCCCCATTCTTCTTCCCTACCCTGCCCTGCCCATTCCCACACTCAATCCCTTTCCCCCATTGTCCATGGCCAAGAGTCCTCTATTCAAGTTCCTTGATTTATCCCTTCTCCTTCCCCTCTGATAACTGTCAGTTTGTTCTTTATTTACAAGTCTCTGATTCTATTTTGCTCATTTGTTTGTTTTGTTGATTAGGTTCCACTTATAGGTAAGATCATATGATATTCTTTTTTTAGTAAAGATTTTATTTTTAGAAAGAGGGGAAGGGAAGGAGAAAGAGAGGGAGGGAAACATCAATGTGTGGTTGCCTCTCAAGTACTCCTTACTGGGGACCTGACCCACAGCCCAGGCATGTGCCTTGACTGGGAATTGAACCCACAACTCTTTGTTTTGCAGGCTGGTGCTCAGTCTAATGAGCCACACCAGCCAGGGTAATCTTATGGTATTCTTAAAGAACAACTTTTTACCCCTGAGATGAAAAGTCTGGGGTTTCAGATTCAGCTTGATATAGAACCCAAATGATGCTGACAGTGAGCAATCTCTCTGTCTCCCTCTTACTTTTATCTTCATCTTCTCTATTGATTGAGGTTCCAGAATGGTGTAGCATCTCTGAAATTTGCATTCTGGAAACTTCATAATGTATAAGAAAGAGTGTCAGCATCTGGTCTCAAAAGTCTCGGTAAAAGTATCATAAGATCTCATTACTCTGTTGAATTCCCATGTCCATGTTTTAACTATCCTCTGAGACTAGGGTCATAATGATATCTGATCAGAAATTTCTGAATGTTTGTAAACTTTTAATCTGAGTGACATCAGCACTACCAGAAACACATAAACTCAGCAACAAATAGTTTCTCAGAAATAAACTAAGTTGTAGTTATTAAAATGTTGAATGACAATTTTCTTAAAAAGATTTATCACCATGCTTCTTTTGTGTGTACAGCTATGGATTCAGACTATTTGCCAGTGTTTAAACACCAATGTTTAAAAACAGAAAAACAATAATGTTCATTGCAGTTTTGTTTCAAATACAAAACCAAACAAAACACAAAACCCAGACCATTGAGAACATAACATGGTTGACTAATTTGGTACATAAATACTAGGGAATATAATGCAGCCTTTTAAACACTATGAAAGCCTTTCCAAGAAATACCGAGAAAAGGTAAAATAGAGATTATGTAAACAGCGTGATCTACTTTTCCAAAAAAAAAAAAAAGAGAGAGAGAAAATACAGAAATACATATGTAGGAGAGATGAAAATTTATACTATAGATCCCTTTTTATTTATTTAGGGTTTATTTGACAGCAAGTAACAGACAACCTATTCCAAGCTGGCTACATTCCAAAAGAAAACCTATGAAGCTGAAGTGCAGAGGGTTTTAGATTCAGCTTGACCCAGATATAAATGTCAACAGGGCATGACTTACATCTTTCCCTGTACTAGTCAGGGTTCTCCAGAGCAACAGAACCAACAGAAGATTCTGTCCATCTGTCTGTCTGTCTCTTTCTGCAATCGTTGCTCTGATTCAAAAGATAATCTCTTCTGGAAACACCCTCACAGGCATCAATAATGTTTTGCCTGCTCTCTGGGCATTTCTCAGTCCAGTCAGGGTGACACACGAAATAAACCATCACATCCCCTCTCTTTGATGTAGTCTCATCTACACTGACTGCATTTTAAGTCAGATGTAGTAACTTTAGTATTTATATCATGGACACTTTCCATCTTGTATATAAAAATGGAAGGAGTCTCTTATTTTTAATTTAGATATTTCTATAGTTACAATTACTGCATTCAGCAAATGTTATTTTAAATAATATGAATAATTTTTATTTTATGTATTTTTTTATTGATTTTTAGAGAGAGGAGAAAGAGGGAGGGGAGAGAGAGAGAGAAAGAGAGAGGGAGGGAGCGCAATTTGATCCTATGTACCCTGACCAAGGATTGAACCCACAACCTAGGTGTATTGGAATGTTGCTCTGACCAACTGAACTACCTGACCAGGGAATTACAATTAGAATTAAAGAAGGTTGTTTCAAATGTATAGAGACTGGAATATTCATAATTTCACATGGAGTAGCAACTCAGCCTGGGTGGCTTGTTATTGAAGCAACACAGTGATTAACCATTAAGAAGAGTGTTTTATTTAGAAAGGCTGGACTCTTACCTTTGCATGTACTAGTCACAGGGGTTCAATAAGCTTCAGTGTCCTTATCCATAAAGAAGATGTGTCAGTTACCAATCCATTGCCTTTTAGCTCTAAATCACCGCTTCTTTGCTCAACTTCCTGGTTCTGGAGCTGGTCCCTGTGAACATTTCTCTTTCGCACAGAGCAACCTTAGGCTCTGCTGAGAAAAGGCACTGGAGGGACACCACAGACCCAGCAGAAGGGGAGCTCCTCTGCCTGGTTCTGGTGTGCTTTTCACCCTGCTCTTGTGTTCCAGCTAACTGTGCTGTGTGAGAGCCAGTGGCACTCACTCCCCCATGAATTCGCCCACACCATAAGGAGTAGCTAGTTTTCTGTTTATCAGCTCCTGCTCCCTAGGAACCTCCTAGTCAGCTGCCTGGTCATCAATCCTAGCCTGCCTGCCGCAGACCATCTCTGGTGCTCCACACTGCAGGGAAGTTCTCTGCTATCCAAGGGGCTGCAGCCTTGCCAGCATCAGCAAGGTCTAAATATCAGC
Source organism: Carollia perspicillata (assembly GCA_004027735.1). Lineage (NCBI taxonomy): Eukaryota > Metazoa > Chordata > Mammalia > Chiroptera > Phyllostomidae > Carollia > Carollia perspicillata. The sequence goes on from PVKM010008719.1 coordinate 38,243, forward strand.
CTTTGGGAGTACTTCTTACATTTGATTTTTCAAAAGTAGTGGCTGCTCCCTTCCTGCCTTTGCTACTCTTATATTTTTTAAATTTTCTTTCTTTCCATTTGTTTTAAAGATTTTACTTATTTATTTTTAGAGAGATGGGGAGGGGGAAGAAAGAGAGGGAGAGAAACATTGATGTATGAGAGAGACATGGATTGGATGCCTCTC